>JAYEVD010000137.1:0-67810 GCA_036346405.1 Phyllostachys edulis
ATTTTGGCTGATTTTGATGCGTGGATTTAGAGTACCTGCAAGCTCATTAACTAGTTGAATGTTGCCAACCGTTGCATAGCCCAACTCCAACCGGTGTGACATCTCGGTTTTTTGGCTGACGTGCGCAGTATATATGTCCTGCCAGCTCTGCTACGTATTGATTGTTATCCGTCGATTAACTATATATCCCTTTCAAGCTCCTGTTGTACCTTTAAGATTTGTAATGTGACCATCCTATACTAGAGATTCATCAAGGATGGTCATGGGCTATAGGAATTGTGTACGTTAGTTTCACGCACTATGGTACTATAGAAGAAACTGAAACAGGTCATTGTTGTACCATGTGTAGATTCAGATACAGTGTGTTCAAGGCTAGCATGGGCTTTGATCACAAGATCTTTGATATTAATAGGATAGAGATTTATATATATGGTCAGTTTTGTGTAGACATGTGCATGGTTTGCTAACTACGTACATTATGTGTTTGGTTAGGTGTATAAGTTTGGGCCAAACTCCTCACGTCTGCGTAATCTTTTTGGTTTAAGCTTGTTTGGATGGTACGCATCTGAAAACAACTGGTTGAGTAGATGCAAAGATGCCTCCGGGCGGTTTGCGAAAGCGTCCAATTTCTCCGTTTCTCCGGATCTGAGCTCTGCTAATGATGTTATTAAGAGGTGATTAGTGCATATTAGGTACACTACTACGAAAAGGCTATCTTGGGCGCCTCATCACGAGACGGTTGACCAAAACCGCTTCGGTATTACATTCAATCACAGATGGTTTTGGTTTAGGGGCAAATGCGTACTCTTTAACGCGCTTAAAACCAAATCGTGAAGAGGCAATATCACAGCAGCGGTTCATTTTGAAAACCGTCTGTGAAGTATCACGAGCGGTTACTGGCTAGGCACCGTCACGCTCCGTGATATTGTCAAGAGTATCGCGAGCGGTTTTAAAGCACAACCGTCGGTGAAGTATCACGAGGCGGTTACAATAAACGTCTGTGATATTAATTATATCCTGAGCGGTTCTTAACAACTCTTCCGCTCGTGATAATATCGCTTCTGACTCCACGTCGTCGCCATCGCCCGGCTCCCGATCGTCTCTTCATCGCCGATCGCGTGCGTACATTGCGTCGCCAATCCGCTTCGGCTCCCCGTCGTCTCTTAAATCTCACGCTCAGAATTTATTCCTTGTTTGATATAAAAGGATCATCCGCCATCAAGATGATCATCCCCCATACTTATAAAATTAAAAAAAGCGAGAAATGCCTCTTCCTCGCGCCGGCAGCGATGGCCTTCTGGCCTCCATGACGAGCACCTCTCGGTGTAGGTTGAGCCGTCTTTGCGGAAGAACCTTGTTTGATCAACAGTGTCTTCACTCCTCTGCGGAGAATTTGGGAGGCAGTGGCAGCCACCTTCCGCCGTCTTGACATCCTCCTCCGCCGTGTCTTCGGGTGATCTCCCTTCGGCGGCGTTCTGGCGTCATCGGCGTAGTCCTCCAAAGCGACGTTGCACCTCTCCGGGAGGCTTCCGTCACTTGACTTGATGTGAAATCGAGGCGTGGATCATACCGACCGACGGCCGATACCCCTCAAGCAAGGGAAGAGAGCCTATGGGCTCAATTCTTCTTGGTTCAACGTCTTGAGGGTCTTGGAGACACTTGAGCAAGGCGTCGTGAGTGGGCCTTATTCGAGCTTCATTCGATGATGATCGGGAACCGTCCAATCTGGCCAAATCGCCTATGAAGTATTGAAGGCGGAGATAGCGACCTACCTCCGCCACTAGAAAAACTTTGTTTTATTTATAGGTTTTACTTTTTTAAATCTTTTATGTATTTACATTTGTTTGGCCATATATATGAAAATTTCAAAATGAAAAAAAAAGTTTGGAGGTGAAGTTACTATATTTAATTATATGTTGAATTATTAAGCTCTCTCTCTCTCTCTATATATATATATATATATATCGAGAGGCGGTTTTGTGGAAAAACAAAATCTAGTTTGGAGGTGAAGTTACAATTAATATTAATTATATCGAGCAGCGGCGTCAGCGAAATTTGGTGGGCGCATTTCGAAGTTTGTTCACGATCGAGAACCGTCCGATGCCGATAACGCCGCCTATGAAGTATTGCGAGATGGAGATAGCGACCTACCTTCGCCACTAGAAAAACCTTGTTTAATTATAGGTTTACTTTTTAATATAAACATGTAATTTCTTCACATGTCATGTAAGTGTATATACTTGAAAAAAACATTTCCGCGGACGGTTCCATAATGGAACCGTCTGTGATATGATATATCGCAGACGGTTCCATAATGGAACCGCTGCGTGATATAATCCCATATCACAGACGGTTCCATTATGGAACCGTGCGTGATGATATCATGACGGTTCCATAATAGAACCGTCTCGATAAATCTTTATAAGTAGGAGCTAGCATAGCTTGCCGCTGGGGTTTTCGCTCTAACTTCGTCACTCCCCGTGACCTTACTCTCGTCCGTTCCTCCGCCGTTCTTGGCCGCGCCATTCTTCCGTGTCGCCAGCGGATTTGCAGCCACTGGTGACAACGCAAAAGACACTAAATGCGATAAGAGTGTCTTTTGCGGCGTCACAGTGTGCAACCTAACTCTGATGACGTAAACTCGTCACTCCCAGCTCAGGCCGCTAGGGTTTGCGCCGCCTCTAACTCCGTTCCTCCCCACCTCGGCGCTGAAACAACCTCCGTCAATGTCGCCGCCTCACCCCTTTTGCCCGCTAGAATCTCTGGCCGAGGCTTTGCTTTCCCCATCTCTCTATTCTCCTCTAGATCTGTTAGCTTAATGTCTTTTGTTGAGTTTGATTTTTATGCATGAGCCTTAAGTTGTGTCACGATGTTTGTGTGATTTATGCAAGGTAAAGGAAATGGATGAGGGTTGTCTTTGGTGGTGAAAGTCGCCAGAGTGGTTCTTGTTGTACTAAGGTCCCTCTGTCTCTACCCTCCTTGCTCTGTGATGAAAATGGCTAGCTAGTGCTCTGCGATGGATCTTGAGGGCTACTCTTTGGTGTGGTGGGTTTGGACACCCTTGGTCTTGTTCTCTTCTGATGAAGCGCTCAATGATGTTAATAGTCTTATCTTTGAAATTGAATTGATAATTAGTTCATATTAATAGTCCCCTTGCTCTGTGATGTAATGATGTAAATAGTCCTATCTTTGAAATTGAATTGATAATTAGTTCATATTAATAGTCCCCTTGCTCTGTGATGTAATGATGTAAATAGTCCTATCTTTGAAATTGAATTGATAATTAGTTCATATTAATAGTCCTCTTCTTTGTGTGATGTAATGATGTCAATAGTCTTATGCTGAAATTGAATTGATAATTAGTTCATATTAATAGTCCCTTGCTCTTGTGATGTAATGGTGTCAATAGTCTTATGCTGAAATTGAATTGATAATTAGTTCATATTAATAGTCCCCTTGTTCATGCGGTCAAGTTCTCCTACCTCTTGCGTGCAGTCGTCCTACCATTCCATTCATAATCTCTTCTCTATAAAGTCTCCAAGCGTTGGTGCTTGTGCCATTAAATCGGCATCATATATATATTATATATATATTATTAAGTAGTCTCGACCACTAGGAATTAGTCACGTGACATGAGAAGAATGAGGCGGTATCCACGGGCAATCTCATTGAGCCCTTGCAAGTATAAAGTATGGATGCAAAAGGCGGTCGGGACATCCAATTACAGATTGGGCGTCGCTATGTTGAAGAAAGTGGCGTTGATCGCAACTACTCACGGTAGGAAGTGGCATCATGTATTAGCAACCAACAATTCTTGAGCATGTAATTGTCTTTAAAGCCAACAAGAACACCAAGCAACAAGTTGAGAATTCTTTTGAAATATGAGAATGGTTGCTTGGTGTTCTTATTTAAGATTAAACGATACTAAGCTAAACTAAACGCATCAACAATACTGAACATAGCGATCAATAGTCAATGAATAATTGTAATTCGATATGATACATGTTGCTTATATTTGCTGGGCTCATGAGGCCGTTGGCTATGCCTGATCCTTCTCATCTTGCTGTGGACGATCCCCGTGGTGAGATCACGTAACAATATATATGTAATATATATATGATGCGGATTTAATGGTACAGTCACACGAGCGGTTTGATACAAGACAGATGCAGCGATAATCACATATCACGAGCGGTTTTTAGCCTACAAACCGTGCATGATATGTGATATCACTGACGGTTTGTGGCTAAAACCGTCTGTGATATGTGATTATCACTGAGCGGTTTGTGGTCAAAACCGTGCGTGATATGATTATCACTGAGCGGTTTGTGGATGAAACAAATGCGTGATATATCTTATCGCCATGAGCGGTTTGAACCACAAACCGTGCGTGAAGTATACATCACGAGCGGTTCAAAACCGTGCATGATGACCTCATGTCATCATCGACCCATAAACTTCGGGCGGCTCACGCAAACGCGTGCGTGATGGCGTTTTGAACCGTGCAGTGAAAGCCTTTTACGTAGTAGTGGTAGTATTAGAGTGGATTAAAGTGGGTTAAGGTAAAATGAAGGCTATTAGAATATATTAAGACAAAATTAAAGAAATGCTAACATTTTCTTTCCACCATCTCTTGCATCTACACTTGCGGTCAAGCGTTTTATGTACCCAACAAACAACATCTCGGCACACACGACTCAACGAAGCTTGACTAACCAAACAACTCATATTGCATCCACACGATGGCTCACTTTAGTGCGGATGACCCGTCTGAGTTAGGCTAGGGGTATGTAAGGAACACACCCATGTGTTTGGTTGGGTGCATAAGCAGGGCGGAGCTCCTCGTATGCGAGAATCTTTTGGTTTCGCTTGTTTAGATATTTGCATCGTAAAACAACTGGTGAGTAGATGCAAAAGACGCCTTGAGGCTAGGTTGGCGAAACGCCCAATTTCTCCGTTTTTCTAGATCTGAGCTTGCTAATGATGTTATTAAGAGGTGATTAGTGCATATTAGGTAGTATTAGAGTGGATTAAAGTGGGTTAAGGTAAAATGAAGGCTATTAGAATATATTAAGACAAAATTAAAGCAATGCTAACATTTTCTTTCCACCGTCTCTTGCATCTACACTTGCGGTCAACGTCCTTATGCACCCAACCAAACAACATCTCGGCCTGATCGGCCCATGTAATGACCAAACCAAACAACTCATATTGCATCCACACAGACTGGCTCACTTCAGTCTGGATGACCTGTACGAGCCAGGCTAGGGGTATGTAGGGAATCAAACACACCAATGTGTTTGGTTGGGTGCATAAGCTTGGACCAGACTCCTCACGTGTAGAATCTTTTTGGTTTCACTTGTTTGGATGGCTGCATGCGTAAAACATGGCTGAGCAGATGCAAAAGACGCCTTTGGGCGGTGGTGGCATGCAATTTCTCCATTTTTCGGATCACGGGCTCGCTAATGATGTTATTAAGAGGTGATTAGTGCATATTAGGTAGTATTAGAGTGGATTAAAGTGGGTTAAGGTAAAATGAAGGCTATTAGAATATATTAAGACAAAATTAAAGCAATGCTAACATTTTCTTTCCACCGTCTCTTGCATCTACACTTGCGGTCAACGTCCTTATGCACCCAACCAAACAACATCTCCACTGACATTACCCCAACCAACAACCAACCAAACAACTCATATTGCATCCACACAGACTGACTCACTTCAGTCTGGATGACCCGTACGGACCAGGTTAAGGATATATAGGGAACCAAACACACAAATTTACTCGTACCATTTTTCTGATGGATGTATGTCTTCATCAAATCAAGGCAGCCAATGGGTAGATAGTAGATACACCTTACAAATGCAGCATAGTTTAAGCTATCTACAGCTCTGATTATTGACGCTTTTCAAGATACAGGTCATCAACCCCTTGTATATGCACTCCTGTCGTACTGTCGCCTCTCAACTGACCTGACAAATCACGATTCAAAAGCAACGCAGCAGCTATTCAACTGATGAAGTAATCAGCTGCACTTAACTTCTTCCTCCTGCCTCTCCATTAACTGCAGGCCTAGACCGAATCAAACCTAGTTACAGTGCTGATCGATCGACGCAAGAAGCGGTCAATTCGCCGCGCCGGCCAATGCAGTACGTACGTTCAGACTGAAAATCACCCGGGAAGCATGCAATTCCAATGAGAAAATTGGACGTTTGGCGCATGCTCCAGGCCGGTCAGACACATGACGTTCACGCATATACACGAGCTGCTCAGGCCGGCAGGACGGCACATACGGAGATGGATTGGTAGCTGGCTAGCTAACCGCCCAAGTCATCAACCACTACCGGAGGAAAAACGTACGCATCGGCAAGTCATTGGCCGGCCCATGCCTAGCTACCTCCCTCTGTTCCCCTCCTCTCCCTTACGTCTTGGCTTGCAATTTGTATTTATATTTTGGCTGCGTGATGCATGCTTGCTTGCTCTCTTCCATATGAGAGGAAGGCTTTGGCGAGACATTGATGTCTCAACCATTTATTTTCTTTCTCTTTCTTTTCTTCTCGGCTTACGCTTGCGCGTTCATCGTTTCCGCCGCCTATTAATTCAGCTCCATGTTCCATTGTCAGTCAAGTTCTCGATCTCTTAGGTTTACATTGGGGTTTGGCTATAAGATGGTGGTCGGTTTGCATTTGGGGATCAGAGCTATGGTTGCCTCCAAGGATTATTATTGGCTGGGAGAATGCGATGTTGGCATGGTTCAATCAAATCGGGTGATACTTCTGCACTAGCTAGCGAGGTGCAAGGATGTTGTTTTGTTCGATCTGATTGAGCCGTGCCAATATCACAAACTTGCCTAGCCTGTAGTGTGAGGAAGGACTGCTTTTAAGGTATGGTATTTGTGTATTTGTGTTGTTTTACACGTCTAGCTTTTAGGTTTTAGTTTCGCAATTAACTCAAGTGTTTATATAGCATGGAAGGTTATATCCCTATATAATTCGTGGTACTATCAGGTCAAGGAGCGCAGAGAGAGAGAGAGAGAGAGAGAGAGAGAGAGCGCTATATACTATGACCAGCCACATACTAACTAATCGGGCCTTACTTGTTTTACTATAGCTTAGCTAGGGCTGGTACATTTGAATAAACGGATTTATGGGTTAGCGTCTAGGCCCTAGAGTTTTCTTGTGCTAGTTGCGTAAGTTTGTGATGACCTATGATGATGCTATCCAAGCGTTGCCTTTGCATAAAGAATGTTTGTCCAAGACTCAAAGTGAACAAGCCATACTAGGATTACTTTTCCTGTGAGCGCGGAGGGGTAGGGAAGCGACCAAATTAGCATGCTATTACCTCAAGTATTACATCGAACAACTCATGTACATCAACAAAAGAACAAAATTTGCTTCAAACCTACACACATCATCAATACCCAAACATCATCATCAACATATCAAAGAACACATGTTATCTGATATGTCAACTCATCAACACACGATCAATTAATGTGAGTAAATGGAACTATGGACCTAATTCATCAATCAACAACAACTATGACAAGCAGTGGTGGACCCAGGACTAAATCCTAGGTATGGCGGCTCGTCACCACATTGTTGGGTGCCGCTTCCTCGATGAGCGTGCAGTGCCGCCGCCTCACACTGCGCCACTAGAGCTTGGTCACTAGACCCTCGCTCGATGGCTCCTCAATGAATTAATAATAAGTTCAACTAAACTCTTTTTCCAGATAACAAGTGCTCATTGAACTAATAAAATAGATCCTTTTGGAATATACAAACATCCTAGATGCCTTAAGCACTCATATTAGTATGTTACTCCATCAAGTAGAAATTTCACTAGCCTACCTCTATGTTTGCTCTCTGGAAAAATAAACACAATTCCTAGTACCTTAACTCGCTCGGACACTGCTGCAAACTCTAAATCCATCTACCGATCTTGCGATGGTACGATATTTCCTCAAAGTAACAAGAACAAATCACACAAGGGAAAACTGAAGCACAAGAACAAATCACATAAAGAAAAACTGAAGCACACCGCGAGCGATTAGTTACCAAATAGGGAGAGTACGTGGGAGACGAGCAGCACAAGCTTGGGCCTCATGAACCGCCGGACCTCGGACGTCGCCCCTTGCCGGGTGCCGGCCCAGGAGCAGAGTCTAGCCAGGCATCGGACGCGCTAGCACTACTGCGCTAGGGAGGAGCAGCCGGCGGTGTTGCCCGCTGGGTGGCGGGAGCGAGCTCACCCGTCGCCTTCGCCACCGACCCTGCGCCATCACGCACCCAAGCGAGCCGCCCACGCCGCATCGCCTTCGCCGCTTTGCGCTTTGTGCTCGGCGCTCCATCGCTCGCGCTCCGTCCGCCGCCCACTCGCCCGGCCAAGCTGCCTGCCGGCCGCCGGCTACTGCGCCCACTCTCGTTGCCTCGCCCGCCTCGCTCCACCGCCGCCTAGGGCTAGGGTTGAGAGTGTGGGGATTGATCTGCCGATCGCCCAACTGAAGGCAGTGGAGGCAAGTGATACTCGGTTGCTGCTGGGCACTTAATTTGGGTGGTGTGATTTAGCTTAAACAGCCCATGGCCTCCTCCGTCGCTAGATCGAGCTGTTATCTTCAGTGGCTCACTACCGTCACCGCCCGGGAGAGAGGAGGGTGTTCCGTCGGCGTCGTCTACCTGGGCGGCCACCTAGCCTTGCCCTATTGCTAGGACCGCCCCTGGTGACAAGAGTGATACCGGATTACATGAAAACCCCTTGTTGGAAAAATAACTACGAGAGACAACGAGACAAGCAATCCACTATAGATATGAAGCAAATACAAGAAGCAGGACCCAATAATTGAGAGGAGGCTCCAAATCATCCAAATTTCACTCTCTAATGGATGGACTTGGTGGAATTAACCTCCTCTCTTCTCCCTAAACCTAGATCTCCAAGGCACAAGAAAATAAACTCCCTGTTACACGTTCGAGTTGTGTTGGTTTAAAATGGCAACTATGCAGAAAGCGTCCTAAGGTTACAGATTGTTGCAAATAACTTCATTTTCAGCGTACTATACATATAATTAAGCAATGTTTTCCATGATGCCTAGCCAAAATGAAGTCCAAAAGGTGAAATTAGGAGCTGCGCATTACCACATTTCCCGACGGAATTTACGGGGGTGTTCATAAATAATCACCGTGTAAAAACCATTTAGGGCTTTATTTGGATTGTAGGGCGTTTATAAATGTGTTGTAGCATTAGTTTGCCAGAAACACTAGCCAAAAATTGGCCGATGTCACAAAGTATTTAATGGCCGGGTTATCTTGAACGTTCATACACAGTGAGTCTCTTTTTGAAACATACGTAGTGATCGGTCTCTAACTGGCGCCCAGATTGATTATCCCCAATATATAGCTAAGAACATAAAGTTGCACAGCAATGCCGGTCGGTCGCTAGCACTAATGTTCAAAACCATGTGAATGCAATTATACGGCTTATGATATAATCGATCAAACAAAAAAAAAACACTCCTTGCTGCGACCTGCAGCATGTGAATTCGGATCTGCTCCGGCGTTCATCTCTTTTTTCTCTTCACAAATGCATGTAGCTAAATCTTAGCCTAGTTGCTCCATTTTATAAAGTTATTATGCTTTTATTTTTTGGCCATATCTTCTAGTTGATCAGTCTTTATGCTTAAACAAGCATGCGTTGCTGTACATTGAGAAGTCCAACTTGATGTGTGCATCGTGATGTCCAATCTTGTTTGAAGAAGCAGCTGGTATTGTTCAAGTCTTACTCGACAAAAGCAGAACAAGACATATTATGGGGCTGGAGCCTGAACCAAGGACGCATCACCAACGACCAGTGTTTCGATTATCAGTATTTTTTTTATGGGGGCCCATAAGTCCAATTCTGCCAATTTTTAGTTTTTTTTTGGCAACTTTCAGCCGAAATTTTCAAACCACAATTTAAATTTTGGAAACATTTAGGAAAAAATCGGCCAGATTTCGGCTGAAAATCGGTGAGCATAGATTCCGACCAGTTTTCAGATAACAAGTTTAAACACATAATTAATATTACAGATTTTTCATGTATTACAGAAATCATTCAATCATCCGAAACAACAACTAGACTCCCGGAGAAGTGGAGAGCATGCCTGGAGAAATCATCCAAAACTGAATTGAGGTTGTGGTCTTGTAGTTGTAGACCATGCCTGGACACATGGAGAAGTGGAGAGCGAGAAATACGGTTCATATCTGTGGACATCATGAGGATATGCTCATGATCATAAGTATGTTACAATTGGCAATTTGGTTAAAGGTTTGTTGGAATTCCTGTTTTTCAGAAAGTTTCAGCAAAGTGTTAGGATTTTCGGTAGAACTGGCATTTAAAGGGCGGTACGACCGCAGTACGGTACGACCGCAAGTTGTGTGGCGGTAGTACCGGATCGCGGTTATACCGATTGATAGATGGCGGTAGCTTATTTCTAGAGAAGTTGTTTTGGGAATTCGGTCTTCATTGGAAATCGAACGATGCAATTATTGTTGCAGACGATCGAAGATCGGTTATCTGCTTGAATACGCGGTCGCATCAATTTGTTGTGAATGTCGACCTTTTGGAGTTTTGGTTTTGGGATAGGTCATATCCATGTTTATCTTTGTGTATGTGTTGCATATTGCATGTTTTGAGCTAACGTGGGTCAAGTTGTGAAGAACTTGTTCTCGAAGCGATTTCTTGGTCTATTCTTTGTGCGGTGGCTTGCGAGTCAACGACGGTCAAGCAGAAGGAGGATCGGGACTAAGCTTGGAGAGCTGAGGTCCAGAACGATCATGGATGCCGGGTGAGGTCAGGTGACTCAAGCATGGCGCAGAATGGACGAGGTTGATCGAACAGGCAGTTCGATACAACTGGTTGGATTAAGCGGCGCGGGGGTCGGTGCAAGTGCCTTGGAGGTTCCGATGGAATTCGGACTGGAGAGACTTGCCGACATGATGAGAGCTGTTGATCAACCTACACGTGGCGGAGCAAGCGATTGCTTTGACTGGATTGGACTCGGTCCATGGAGAAGGATTGAGAAGGGGTATTTTGGTAATTTCACCAAATACCGCCTTTGTGACTTGTTGGCTAAACCATGGCGTGGGTCGGCGCTTGGAGAAGCGGTTTAGGTCAATCGAAGATGAAGACGACGCTTTGAGATGCGTGTGTGTGTTAACCCATTGTGTGTTAGGGTTTAATGGGTGCCCTAATGGAATATTCCTAGAATCTTAGCCTCCACTATATAAGCCTTGTGTGCTGGTTCCAACAGCCCAAGGGAGTCCATTGAGAAAAACCCTATTTGGTCTAAGGGTTTAGAAAAGGAAGATGAGAGCTAGGGTTTATGGATTGATGCCTTGTATGCTCATGTACTGAGTTGTGCCCTCCAAGATGGAGTGGCTGTAACCACGAATCATCAATCATCAATCAATCCTTGCAAGTTCTTTGAGATGAGCCCTCTTCGTTCTTTTTCTTGCTCTTGCACTTTACTTTGATGTTTTGGTGATTTTGATGTTCCACTGGTTTTTCCTCGATTCCCTTTGTTGCTTATGCTTGCTGTGACTTGTGGGAGACCATCTAAGGTCATCTTGATAATCCATAGCCCACGAGCAAGGCTTAGATCATGTTTTGGTTCGAAACTCAATTTTGAAACCTCATTCGTTCAATTCGAGAAAGGTAGGAATTTTGACGTGGATCTAGTGATTCTTTGCTTGGAATAGGTTCCTAACCTCCTTAGGAAGGTGTGTTTCAAATCTCATAGAGTTTGGCCAAGTGGATCAAAAGTTGTGACAATTTTAGTTTTCGCTCGTCGAATTTGTTCCAAGACAATCCAGACGACAGCCCTTATAATCGTGGTTGTCTTGAACATTGGTACGACCGCTCGTTTGCCTCCCATTGTATGCGAACATTGAATGCGACTGTTCGTTTTCTGCGGTTGTACCGAACATAGGTACGATCGCCCGTTTGACTGCGGTTGTACCGATTTCCCTGATTTTTCAGAACTTCTTTAGGGTTTTTGCTGCTGTGCCTTTGGGGGTTTAGGAGTGGATTCATTACAAGTCTTCCACTATGCTTAAGCATTCATCTTCATAGCTCTCATAGCTATTGGAGTGATTTGCGATTTGCGAGTTGAATCCATTCAAAGTGAAAAAGATTTGGTGCTCCTATTCGCCTCCCCTCTAGTCGCCTTTCCGGTCCTACAATATCCATTGTAACAAACAAAATGCATTTGCAGTTATAGGCTTATAGCTCAAGATGAGTTCCAATCAAATGAACAAATTCTGAAGTGAGGACCCAATTATCCTCCCAAAACCTCACATTTTCACCATCCCCAATTTCATGTTCTTGCATTGCATTAATAGAGGCTTGGTTTTCATAAGCCCACTCTTGTATTATTATAGTTTAAGGATTTGAAAAGCATTCGAAGCACTAGTGTTTGTATAGAGTGATTGTCATGACTCATAAGCGTACATTTTCTCGAAGGGGAAGCAATGTTGTAAATTAAGATCTCGATGTTGTACATCGCTCGAAGAAGTTGTTCTATATGAAATGGTTAATCTCTATGTGATGTTATTATGTGGATGTCTGCATTAGGAAAGATAATGTCTAAGGCCATGAAATGCGAACCATATTACATAGCCTTGCATCTTCGACAAATAGAAAGTGCAGATTCGCAATTCTATCCCAAAAGAATTCTTGAAGCGAGAAATTAACAATGCCTTCATTGAAGCGACAAAGGAACAACCAGAGCAAGCACATCACACACAAATTTGGGATTGAGATGGTGATCGAACACCTGAGGCGCTACAAAAGTATAAACCCAAAGTGACACAAATCTCTATTCTGCAACTGTACTAGGTACTGGAAAGTCTGAACAAGACAACAAGAACAACACAGTAAGTCAAGATTTTTTGCTTAATTAAGCATGCACTAGTTTAATTAGGGATCACGGGCATTAATTACATTATTTGGCCTCACCAAAACAAAAAACCTCACTTTGGATTCCCTCATCTAACTGAAAACAATTTGGATTTGGAGGACCAAAGAGCTTCTTATAGTAAGAACTAAGAAGTGAGGTAAGAACTAACAATTTGTTTATTCTTTAGACTGTAATAACAATGAGAGTTGGAAAGGAGGACATATACTGGCAGTCTAGTAGAGGCTGGAAAGATCATTCGTCTTCTTTGTTTGTGCCTTTGTGATCCCACCTTCTCCAATGTGACCAACTACGTCGTCATCACCATCATCATCACTAATAGAAGTGTTGTCATTCGTGTCTACATAACTAAAGCTTCCAGAAGGAGTCGACGTGTCCTCACCACTTCCACATCATCTTCATCTTCATCTCTGTCCTTCTTCCCTTTCTTCTCCTTTTTCTTCCTTGTGCTATTAAGGCGCTTCCTCTTTGATGCCCAAACATTAAGAGGCTTGTCGAGAAGTGCTTCACTAGGCTTTTCCGCACAACCCTTGAAGGCATTGTAGGCTCTTCAAGCACAATCTTGAAGGCATTGGAGGATCCTCAAGCACAACCCGTACCTCTTCAAGCACAACCCTTGAAGGCGTAGGAAGATCACCGAGTTCATCCATAATGTGCTCGATTCTCTCATCAATCTTGCCATCACTACTAAAAAGGCTATCTTGGATGCCTCATCACAGATAGCTTGACCAAAACCGTCAAGATTAAATACAATCATAGGCGGTTTTGGTTTAGTGATCATTTGTATTACTAGCTACACTAAAACCGCTCGTGAAGAGGTAATATCACAGACGGTTCATGTTGAAAAATGCATGCGATATCACGAGACGGTTTCGAAAAAGAACCGTCCGTGATATTATTAAATATCACAGACGGCTTTTTTTTCAAAACCGACTATGATACTTCACAAACGGTTTCAACATGAAGGATCTGTGACTTCCCGTCCTCACCATGCATTGCAGCCTCAGTATTAAAAACCATATGTGATAATCTCACTTATTGCAGACCTGACTCTCACGGATCTGTCTTAAATTACAGATCTATTATCATTTGGGGTTGTTGCAGCTGCTTTGAGGAAGTGGGGCTTTGAGGCGATTTGGTGAAAGGAGACCGCAGATCAGTTGGGAAGAGTGATTGTAGATCCATTTGTTCTTGACTATCTATGTTTAGTAATTTGTTCCTAATTGCATTATATTCTAGATCTAGCTTAGTAAAGGGAGAATTGAAGATGATTTAGATCTAGCTTGATGTAGAGAGAAGATTATTTACATCTAGCATGGTTTAGGGTTTAGCTAAGGAGAAGAGAGCAACAGAAGTAGAGAAGTGAAACCCATTCTTAAATGCAAGGAAGTGAGTAGTGGCTTGTCCTGTAACGGTGCAAGAAACCACCATCACTTCCCCACTACTCCACTAGCCACTGCTCCCACTCTCTTCCTCCATCCATCTCTTCTCCAACTCTCATCTTCATAGTCTATTTATACTTAATTTCATTTAATTAATTCTTGCTACATATAGCTACTTTTGATCATATATATATATATATATATATATATATATATATATATATATATATATATATATATATATATAGTATACTAATTAATTAATTAATTCAATATTTAACACTAAATTGTTATAGGCGTAGCGTAGTTGGATCGGAGCTAGATGTACGCAGAGAACCATGTGAGTGAAGAGTACATTAATGGCGTAGTCTACTTTTACAAGAGCTACCGAGGAGGATATGTTGAATAAGGGTGCAATATATGTACTTGTCCATGCATTGATTGTGAAAACATGAAGATGTTTAAGAATCGGCGAGATCGAAGCACACTTGATTGAAGGGGTTTCAAAAGGGTATACACATTGGATGGAGCATATTATATAGGAATGTACTAATAATGACATCGCCGACAAAGTCAACGATATGCGACCGATGATGTCGATTGTGGTTTCGATTCGATAGGCCGCACGATGATAACTGGATCGGTGCTTCGCGATGCGAAGGAAATGTGATGGCGAGTATGTATCACGAGCGGTTATAAATACAACAAACTGTGATACATCGGCTATCACAAATGGTTCCTTAGGATAAACCGCCTATGATACATCGGCTATCACAAACGGTTTCAATTTATAAATCGTGCGTGATACATAAGCTATCACAGACGGTTATTTATTAGAACTATCGTGATGTGTATTTATCACGAGCGGTTCTACTTTAGAACCATCTGTGATGTCCAAGCCTATTTATATTTTGACTCAAGGGTTTGCCCACGCCTCCTACTCAAAGCGATTAAGTTTTTCTAACTCTCCTCCTCCTCGAGCCCGTCGTCGTTGTGCTCATCGCCGCCCGATGCACCTCCTCCCCCAAGCCCGTCGCCTCCTCCCCACGCATGAGCCATCGCCTCCCCGAACCTGGCGCCCCTCCTCACCCGAGCCTAGCGTGCCTCCTCCCGAGCCCGCCTCCTCCCCTCCCTCGAGCACGCGTCGCTTCCTCCTCCCCCGAGCCCAGCGCGCCTCCCCTTCGACGCCACCCTGCTACTCTGGTGCTCCCTACTCGTCCTTCTCCTCGATGCCCAAAGGCAACCGATGCCGAGTTGCCGACCCCGACGCCCCTTCCCCTCACTCTTGCTATCAATAATCTGTCATGCCCCTTCCCCTTCCCCTTCGACGCCGCCCTGCTTCTCAGGTTGATTGTGTTAGCCTACATCTAAAATCACGTTTAAAAATGAATCCATGCCGAATATCTACATTGCTCAGTGGCTTTGATTGCCATTTGCTTCGTGAGTATCACAACATTTCAATTTAATTACCCCTTTGCATTTGATATGTTCTAGTCAGTAATTCATATTGTATTTGTTTTGATACTACTACTAGAATATATTGCAATGTAGTGTGGTGGGCTTGAGATGAATGCTCTGTGCTGATAATAATCTTGTACTGAAATTGTTTTGAGAATCGGGTTTGAACTTGAGCTCTAATTGGAATGCTTACTACTGTTGATTGATTTTTAGCATTTAGTTTGTTACTTTCGGTTTATTAATTGGTTGAACCTCCAGGATGAAAGTATTATATGTTGTCTTTTGTTTAAAGATCATATTTGCAGATAAGTAAAACATTATTTTAGAGCTCAAAGTTTGAATTAATATTGTCAAATTCAATTAATAAAGAGTATAGACTAAAGTAGCAAGAAAGCCAAGATTAAATCTTGTGCAACTCTACATCTGAGAACAATATCAAAATATTAAATCTTAGCTTTATGCTGATTTCATTTGTTCACATGATGTTTGTGTTGAGCATATTATTCCTTTTAAATGACTCGGAGGATTTACATGTTTATATGTCAATTATATCATTATATTGGTGATGGAATTATGCTTTATTTACAATTAATTGTGCTGGAATTAATTCTGGATTTATGCTAAAACCGCCTTCTTTACAACAATTCAGATGGGGAGGAGGGGTAATTAAATTGAAATATTGTGATACTCACGAAGTAGATGGCAATCAAGTATAATAAGTAATTATATAACTTTGCAAATTGATCATCTTCTTATATGCAGCATGTATGGTTTTTTTTGTGGTGGCTATATACTTAATAAGAATGTACCCTAATTTCTTCCCTACATATCCCAATTATTTACTAATTGCTGTGTATACCCATACACATAGAGAATCTTATGATAATATGTTCATACGTGTCAGAACTTCTATTCCTTGTGAAGATGTCACCCACTCATTCTTCATCATCATCGCCTTATGCATGCACTGTCCTCTGGAAAATCCAAGCGCGATAGAAGAAGAGAAATATCAAAAAGACCCAAGGGTTGATTTACTATCACGGATGTCGATGCATCTGGGACCCCTCTTAATCCTCGCCGAGCACCGTCCATATTCCGGAGAACGGTCGAAATAGTTGCACGAGAATGGGTCAAGATCACCTCGATTCGTGGAAGGAGTTTACCGAAGAGCAGAAAGGTGAGATGGTGACAGATATTTTTCGATCATTCAAGATTGCAGAAGAACACTAGGCCTTCGTGCGATGACACATGTTGCTAGCGATGTGCAAAGTGTGGAAGAACTTCAAGAGCACGCTTATCAAGCAATACATGGAGAAGGATCTGATACCCTTTCAGAAGTATTCGTTCGTGGAAGAGTATTAGCAAGACTTTGTGGCGAAGAGGACGACAGATGATTTTAGGAGTGAAAGTGCAGCGCACAGGGCCCTCTAGGGGAAAAACATGCACCCCACAGACTCAACACCGCTAGGTATGCGGGTAAAATCCCGCAATGGAGGGAGCAGGACGAGCAGGCAATCCGTTGGGAGGCCTCCCCGCCATTTGCTGGGATTCCTGATGAACGCGCTCGAAACTGGATAAGAGCGAGATCATCTACCGTGTCTTCGGGAGCCATCTCCTTTCCAAATCCCGCAGACGAGGAAGTGTCCCAGCGCTTGTTAAGATATCAAACTACCTAGTTTGTAATTATTCCATAACTTCATAGGAAGTGAAATAACATGTCGGGCTATTGTAGGAAGCGCTGAGTGCACAATCTTCTCAAGGCTCATTCTAGGCAGTCAGGGAGAGATATATACTCTCCGCGGCCCTAAGAAACAAGGAGCATTCGGGTCGCACGAGAGGCCTTGGTCTTTATGTTTTATGGAAACATGGATTCTTAGAGGACTCCGAAGCGTACCGGAGTAGGAAAAGAGCCAAAGCCGAGCGCGATACACGTCTACGAGAGGAGATTCATGAATCCCTCAAAGATGATATCACTGAATCCCTCAGAGGTAAGATCAATGATCGTGTCAGAGATGATATCACTGCTACTGCCAGAGATGAGATGCGACGGTAGATGGAGAGCATCGAGGAAAGGTTTAGGGGAAATCAGTTGGAAGCCCCCGCCGCTACTGTGCTAGCTAGCCCCCCTCCCAATCGTTGGAGTAGTTTCGCGTCCAACCCTACCTTAGAAAGCGGCGATAAATTTTCTGTTGATGACATCCTAGTAATAATTATTATCTCTGAAATGCTCGATCCATTGATAGACCTGTTGGAGTAGCTAATTTTGCATCATTATGTAGGTGGCTACGAGTGCAAACTCAAGTGAGATGCACCTCCATTGCCACGAGGTCGCTTGGGGCCAGCGTATCCATCCGATCTTCGGGTCCTTCTTGCACGATGTAAATCTAGCGCTGGGTTTTGCAAAAGTGAATGTGGACGGTGTTCATGCCAATTTTGAGATCATACTGCTGCAAATGCACCCAAACGTCGAGGTCGTGAATCTAGGACAAGTCATTGGAACATTCATCCAGTGGTCCAAGAGAGTCATCTGCCTGGAGCTACCTACACCAGTGTCAACTTCACGAGAAAGTCTGCAAGCGGTGCCAAGTCACGAGAGCTATCTACACCGAGTTACGCACGAGCTACACGATCGAGTTACCTACACTTATGCGGCAAGGGCCTAGTGCATCAGATGCATCTTCACCTCGTGCCCGGTTGACTCTCATGAAGTTGACCTCTAAAAAGTGAGGTGGTAAGGGCAAATCAAAGAAGCCCGATGATATCCCCTTCTTGCTCGATAATATCCCCTTCTTGTCGTTGGCACGAAATTCGTGCAAGGCCACCGTTGGTCGATATGGTAAAGCACCTCGGAATCCTAGGATTGGCTTGCATGAGATTTCATGCATGGTGCGTGGAAACGAGCCAACCAGACGGATGGACAACGGTGCACGGTGTCAACGTCAAGTTGAGGCGCATCATCTTCACCATGAGCTTCAAGACTGTGTCTTCACAGTGACCTTCGAGGACTTGTTCTTACTCTTCAACCTCGATGCCTCACTTATGCGATGCTGGACATTGTAAGTGTGTACAATCATGGTCAACGTTTGTACTTGTTGATTTGTACTTTATAAGCAACACGAACTTAGGTTTAATGACCATGGCGACATACCTGTATAGGTTCCACTGAATTCTAATTGTAATTATACCAAAACGAAACAATGTGATATACCTAGATTCCCTAAAGAGGGACCAAAATGACTTTAGAGTTGTCCGAAAATTAATTGATGGGTAAACACATTTCCTCCATAGATAACTCTATTGTAGTCTTTCCTTCCTTTGCGATGGCTAAGGCTAACTTTTTGGAATCACGTAGGTCGTTCGTCGTGTACTTTGCTTCTGGAGGAAAATGCAAGGGAGGAATCCTACGACACGATCTAAATTTCTCGGTATTCACTAGTACACATCAATCCTATATAACACTTCGTAGTAATGTCTCTCGAACTAACCAATTCTATTTTTGTAGTGCCACCAGCAGCCGCCGGGCAACACCTGTGGATACTATGTTTGCCACAACATGGAACTACTCATCGGTTCCACGATGACCAATGATCCTTAGGTTTGTCAATCTTGCAATAATTATTTCATACTTATCAATTTATATATGCACGACTTTAATCTTCCCAGCGACAGGTTGCGACCATCACTACAACTTCGTTGGAACAGGCGAGCTCACAAGCATTCGAGGACAATTTCGTCCTTCTTATTGTGTGAGGTCATAAACCCGTAAGGGTTGTTCCACAATGTAGATTGAACTTGATTGGGATAAGATTGAACTTAATGGTACATGTGTGTATTTGTTCATGAATGGTTAATTTTAGTTAATTTGAGTTAATTGATTTGTGAAATGGATGTGCTTTTTTCTGAAATGAATGTGAATTAGATGCATACATGTACTTGTTGTGTTTCTGCTCATTTCAGAGGGCATGGATAGCATTTCCTAAGGCTAGCCAATAAACGTAAATATATTTAGCAATACAAAAGAATATCACAAACGGTTCCTTAGGACAAACCATCATGATACATCGGTATCACGAGCAGTTTATCTACAAACCGTCAGGACACATCGTTATCATGAGCGGTTTCATCTACAAACCGCCTATGATACATAAGCTATCGAGACAGTTTCATCTACAAACCGCTCATGCTAGTCAACTATCACAAACAGTTTCATCTACAAACTATGCATGCTAGTCAACTATCACGAGCATGTTTTGAGTTAATAACCATATGTGATAGTCTGCATCACAGACAGTTCAAAAACCATCTGTGATGACCTCATGTCATTACTGACCCATAAACTTAGACGGCTCACGAAACCATCTGTGATGACGTTTTTGAACCGTCTGTGAAGACCTTTTCTAAAGTAGTGCAACCAATCCATAATTGGGTTGTCTTGGTCATATAGAGCGGTATGCATCATAATGACATAAGGATCTAACTCCTTCTCGTATGCATCCGCTTCTTGCATTTGGAGGCGTAGCTTCAAGTTGTAGTGGACATAAACCAACTTGTGGAGCTTGTCATATCCTAGTCTATTTCTCACTTTTGTGTGAACCAACGCAAATGTGCTCTAATTACGCTCACACCCACTTGAGGACACGCACTATGATACAATCTGAATTGCATACTTTTGCAAGACCTTCGCATGTCCTCCATACATGTACCACTAGGCGGCTACGATAAACACCACAAAACATTCATACAATGGCATATGAAACAATTCATTGTACAAGTAGAGAAGTATAATCGCTACATGAGCTCATTTGTGATGGTGCAAGCCGTGCACCTCATCAAATTCGCCTCTACAAAGAGGAAAGCATCAAATTGTGCAAGTGCTCGCACCTCACTCGAGGCGAGTCCGCAATTTTCTCAATAGCCTTCTTGATTGCTTTCAAAAATCTTGGATTTTTCCCATAGCCGTACTTCTAGCTAGTCATACGGATCGAGTACACCAACTGCATGAGCAAGGAAAATAACCATAAAATTCATGACAACAATAATTAATAAATAAATTGCTTTGTCATTGCTCATTACCTGCAACCATGAGAGTGTTTTTGTAAAGGTACTTTACCCTCGTCTTCACAAGGCTCATGAATTTATTCATCTCTCTTGGCCTACCGCTCAAATGAGCTTCCATTTCATGCATAGTACTCATCATCAATGTCATAAATCCAAACATTGTGGTCTTTTTTGTGTATTGGCAAACCATAATACACGGTGAGAGTGGTTGCACTATATCTAGCACCCACTTGACATCCACCCACCATGCACTGCTTGTCAAGCATGAATCTGTATACTCATAGTCAGGATCATTGCTTCGTGCATTATTCCTTCAAGCCTCGACATCATCCACCCGGAATTTATCTTTCCTATCCCAAAAACTCGCAAGAAGATAAACATTGCTCCAAACCTTGTCGCATTGGGTCTAATGAGCTCTCCACCAATGTTCTTCTTCATCTCAAACATCTTGACTGCCATGGTTGTACATGAACTCGCAGATTAAGCAGCACTAACAATGACATTCTCAACCTCCGGCTCATTACCTATGTCCTTCAACATCAGATTGACAGTGTGAGCAGCACATGGTTGCCAAACAATGTGGGGGTACTCAGCAACAAGCTGAGTGTAAGCTTTCTTGAAATTAGATCCATTGTCTGTGACTATTTGAACAACCAACTTGTGGCCAATCTCATCAACAACCACCTGTTTGATCCAGTCATACAAGAATTCAGAATACTGCATAAGGCCAGTTGCATTGACAGACTTGTGGAAGAACATGCGCTCATTGCAATAAACCATAAAGTTAATTATGCTCATCAATGTAGGTCCAGTTCATGAGTCGCACATGACCGTAACATCGTATACACACCAATCTTCATTGAATTTCTTCACATACCCTTCCATTTCCTCAAAGTTGCCTTGCAAGTAGGGTCCATCGATATCTATTCCTCTAGGAATCTGCACCCCTTTGCCAAGATTCTGAGTTAGCTTCATTGCTCCTTTAAAGTATGAGTAGTCAGCTTTCATACCAAGGATGTCGTTTGCATGAAACCACTTTGCCCAAGCTTGCCCAAGTCCTGTTTTAGTCTTTGTGCTCAACAATGTGTCCACCCGAGTTTGCACAGGAGATTTGCTGCATGCTATATCCGAATCAAAGGCTCTACCAGCGGACCTTGCATTGCAAAACAAGGTATGAGTCCTGCTACTACTACCACCAGTACCAGCATTGCTACCACTCGTACTAACGCGTCTTGCACTACCACTCCCACATCCATGCTCATATATCCCACCACTATGCTCCACACTATCCTGAAAATGAAGGTCCCTCAATGACGCATTGATAGCCATCTGTTCTTATAAATCTTCATAGCTGGGCACATCAATCGGTGCATTCATCTCTTCATAAATTGATCTTTCGATTCTAAGATTACGCTTTCGTGTGATTGTCTCCTTTGCTTCCTGCCGCCAGCCGGACTTCTTCATCACATCATGAACCTCCTCGACACTTCTTGGCAACCTTTTCATTGCCTTATATAACCGCTAGATGTTGCATAAGCCGGGTTGCACCTCCTCCTCCAAAAGTCACTAAGCAATATTTGCACTTGAAGCCGGCCCCTATTGTCTCCCCATGGCTCCAAACATAATCGATGCCTTCTGCAATTCCAAAATGGCCAAAACATCACCACTTCCATATTGGATGATTAAATGCACTAGGTGATCTACTGATTAGAAACAAAATGACTCAATGCAACAAGATGGCTCAATGCAACTACTGCAAAACAAGTAGTGAGCTACTAAGCTAGTGATTACTGTAGGATCAAGGATAACCGACTAGAGGGGGGTGAATATGAGGTTTTAAAACTTTTTGACTAATTAACAAATAATGCCAATTAAGAACTTAGTCTAAACTAGATACAATTCTAGCTAAGCAAATCAACACAAGATAAATGCTAGAATTGTAAATGCGGAATAAGTAAAGACAAGAAATAACCACAATTGAGACAAGAAAGTTTTTCCTGTGATATCGAAGACTTGCCGGTCTTCACTAGTGCACGTTGAGGAAGCTTGACAACTCAAAATGGCTCCTGAATTAAGCCTTCTCGATCACTATTGGTAGTTCTTTCTCCGCTCCGGAGATGGCGAACTCCAACCCACTCACAATCTTGGCACAAGGCCTCTTCACAAGCTTCTTAAAGAGATCATTGTGCGATCACCACCAAGCCGTCTAGGAATTCAGCAAAACTCCAAGAGTAATGAATCAACGATCTTCGCTTAACGACACTCAAGTGCAAAAGGATCAACTAGAATGAGTGAATGCACTTGAATGAACTCAACAACCTCACAATGAATGCACAAGAGTGTTTTGGGTGTTGAGAGGTTGCTCAAGGCTCTATAGATGATAAATGAACTCTAGCACACTGTCCTTGAGCAGGTGGAGGAGTGTTTATAACCCCCACCAACAAATACGGCCGTTGGGGAGGAAATCCCCAACCACGGAGCGGTACTACCGCACCCATGTCAGAGCACTGTAATGGCTAGAACTGTAGCATTAATTATGTAACACCCCAGCTCAACATTGAGCCTGGAATGCTACTAAAATTAAATTAAACAAAACAAAACATTTAAGTATCCACCAAAGGTTACTCCAAGATTAATATTCACTAAGACAATAATCTAACTCCTTTTGAACCTAACCATCCCAAACGGTTAGATTAATCCATTGAGACCTGTTAATCCAATTTACCAAAGAAGTTTACCAAATGTATCACTACTAATGATCAACTCAATTCATCAATGTTCCACACCTCTTATTAACTCTATTGATTACAATTAGGTATAGCCATACTCTTAATCACGGCTCGTCAAGAACTACTACAAGTCACTTTCAAATTTATCAACTTTCCTTTCAAGGATCTTAGTTAAGATCGATCATGCACACACTGTAGTCCTAACCTGATGATCCATATCATATCCATTAATTGCTTTGATTATAACCTCTCACTTAACTAAGACAAAACATCGCTAATGGGTTTAACATCTTCTTTAATAAAAGAGAACCATCAATCTTCAACACTCAAAATACCTAAGAGAGATACATTGAGTCAAAGCTTCCACGCATTAAAGGACTTGCAAAAGGAAACTTTCATTATCCAAATCATCAAGCGAAATAAATGGATCAAAATTTTCCAATAAGGAAGACAAACTCCAATACGAAGGTCAAACTTGACAATTAACCAAGTTCACCAGCCGCAAGAATAACTCATTGGTTGGGAAAACATTGATTGCTTTACAGGGGCAACTTAAACCAATGGGAGAACAAAGCAACATCTCTCAAAGAATCCCATCAAGCTGGAATGGACTACTAATCCAAGAGAAGTTCATCAGCCACAACTAGATAAGAGTTGACCAAATTCAAATTTCAAGGAAGAGAACAACTCTTCTAAATATACTCGCTATCAACGCCTGTACTACAATATCCAGTGTGGACACTTCGCTATTCCTATACCACGAACGGTGGTGTAACCTGGTACAGCCCAGGACCACAACCACGACCTCCACCTCTCAACGTGGGTTATCCCCACACATATAACCATAGTATTATAATATAGATATATCAGATCATCTCATAACAGGAATCATCAATACAACTCAACGGAAGCGTAAATGCAATGCAAACCCAAAACCCACCTACTGTGCTTAGTGTGTCAAAATTAATGTTTCATTAACCACGGACCTACAGCCCGCTCTGATACCAACTGTAACACCCCAGCTCAACATTGAGCCTGGAATGCTACTAAAATTAAATTAAACAAAACAAAACTAAGACCAATTACCAATTTTCGGCAGAACCTCCTTTGTATAATTAACTATACCGAGGTTCCAACAATTAATCATAGCAATTAACAATAAACTCAATATTCAAGTTCATTCAAGCATGCAAGATAATCTAATAAACATAGACAAAACTTGCTATTCTCCTTATTACAATTAACCTGAAACTTAAAACCATCCATACGTGATTCACAAGCAGTCTACTTATTATTGGAATAAAATCTAAATGGCAGTCGCCTTAAGGATGAGTGCTAGTGAGTGCATCCAAACATCTACTCCCTCCCATGCATGCCGTTCTTGCCAGTTGTACCTAAAACATATCAAAGCAAGAGTGAGCCCAAAGACTCAGCAAGTATCAACAAGGCTAAAGCTAAAATCACAGTCATAGCATCAATATTCCAAATTAAACATTACAATAAACATAGCCTTCATGCTTATGTAATGCAACCATGCAATGCACCTTTTAAACTTTATCTCTTTTCGCATTTTACCGGTAAGGCGGGGTATACAACCGTCGATGTATACCCTTGCCTATGCACTCTGGCACAGGGACCAAGAGCCTATACTCCACAAGTATAGGGACCTTTGCCCATCATCATCATGATGGGGACCTCTTTACTCATTGCCCACATTCTACGAATGTAGGGACCTCAAGCCTGTCATTTACATGATGGGGACCTCAACTATTCATACTTGGTCACCACGTGACCAAGACTCAATCATGCTTACTACATGCATATGTACAATGACATCATCTTCCAAACATATGAATTCAACGTGTACATAATAACATGTAAGCATTAACAACATACACAGGAAGCTTTAATCATAACTTGCATTTACCAAGTTATATTGTAATTCATCACATTAACATACATGCATGGCTATTACGAACAAGACACAATCAATCTCAGCAAACAATCATAATTATTCTACAACCCGAATACTTGCCTCAACCGTGCGAGAACGGTGGACGCGAAGAGGGCGCTGCCCCTGGGATCACGCTCCCACCTGAACATAATGATAACCCAAACTAAGACAAGCATACTGGACCAAAAGCATAAATAAGAACACAATTGAACTCGCTAAACTCCCAAGCGTTTCCAATCTTCCAATTTCTACCGATCGCTTGGTGTTCACTGCGGACAGTCAACTTCTAAAATACATAACTTTCTGATCAGGAGTCTAAATAATATGTTCTAATACTTTCTGGAAATATAATTAAATTACCTAAATAAACTTAGTTGGGGAGCCCTTCTGATTCTGCCATCTACTGCCCCTACCAAGCCAATCTACAGAACATCAATTATCACGTCGGGTTCTCTGGACAGTACACTAAAATTATCATAACTTTTGCTACGAAAGTCTAATTCTTACGTTCTTTAGCTTTCTGGAAAGGTGAGGAAATTACCCATCTTTTTCATTATAACGAGATCCTCTGATTTCGTATTTAACTAATATATTAACTCAGATTTCTATAGACTGTCAGGATGTTGACAGATTAACAGGACAGTGGCACTAAACAATTCATAACTTTCTAACCGTTAATCGGATCTGGGCGTTCTTGGTGGCCATGAAAAGCTAACAACATAGCCCAACTATTTCTAAGAGGTTAGATCCCTAGATTCTGCATCTACAGATATGAAAACCGTTGTCCAAACTACTGGACAGAACGCGATCTATTAAACCGACGCAATTTAATCTATCAAACGACATCAAACGCATCTACTACACATTAACCAGCGAAGAACACGCGACGTTACCCTTGTAGAATTGCAGAAAGTTGAAGATCTTGCCCCGCGAAGTTGATCTCCTTCCCTCGCCTTGCTCCTTCCTCCAATGGCCGGCAGCGGGGAACACCAAGGCCGACAGCAGAGAGCACCAAGGGGGGAGTGGGTGGCGCAATGGGGAGGGGAGGGGCTGCTACAGTGGCAGTGCTACAGTGCGTGCTATAGTAGCATGGCCTCCCCCTCCACTTGGATGGTTGCCCTAATGGGCCAAGGTGTTGTGGGCTTTTGGCCCACAACCCAGGTTTTCTAAATTACGCAAGAATCCTCTGAATCTTCTGTTAAATCACTTTTCTAATTGATTTTCCTCCCCGAATTCTTTTCTTCTTACTTAATTAAACTTGGGGTATTACAAATTACTCTGACATAGCCGTTGAAAATCCCAGAGCGGTATGACCGCCAACCAAATTGCGGTACTACCGCGTGATCCGGTCATACCGCACAAAGGAGCGGTACGATCGTTTGTAGGGTTTTCAATTTGGCGGAAACGAGGTGCTCTTTGGAAAAAAATGTACCGCCATAAAGAAATCGGTACAACCGCTGAGCGGTACCACCACTACTAAAACGCGGTACTACCGATTGTCAAGGAGAGGCACCGAACCATAAATGCAGCTTACTATTTTAAACGTACTGCCAACTAAAAATCAGAACGACCGGCGTGCGGTAATACCGCACCACAATCCGGTCGTACCGCTAAGTAGTAGTACCGCCGACTTAACGTCGGTAC
This sequence comes from Phyllostachys edulis, assembly GCA_036346405.1. Classification (NCBI taxonomy): domain Eukaryota; kingdom Viridiplantae; phylum Streptophyta; class Magnoliopsida; order Poales; family Poaceae; genus Phyllostachys; species Phyllostachys edulis. The sequence continues at coordinate 27,173 of JAYEVD010000137.1, forward strand.
TACCGTTTTTCTTTGAAAAACAAAGCTGGCTTTCCAAAACCAAATTCAAATGCATGCATGATCCTAAATTGATCCAATTTGCACAAGAACAAGCTATCAAGCTACTAGTCATAATCTCTCTTAATAGTACGACATTTAACCTATAATCCGGTCTTCCAACCAATTCTCCTAAGATCGGTAAAACATAAAAAGATCCTAGAATTCTTGTACCTTGCCTTTGAGCCATGTAGATCTTCATGTTGTCCTTTAGCATGCATCTTTAAGTCATCAAACTCACCAATAGGACTTAACCTTGTAAATACTCAATAAACACGTTAATCCCATATTCACATATTATCATTAATTACCAAAACAATTTTTTAGGGGCCTAGATGCTTTCAATCTCCCCCTTTTTGGTAATTGATGACAACACAACTAATATGTGAGAAAGATTGTTTTGAATATACTAAGAGTGTATATTCTTTTGATGACTTAATAACAAAATAATTCTAGCAATAAGCTCAAAAGAGATTTGAGAATTATTTTCTTGTTAAATCCAATTTAAAGAAAGCTCCCCCTAAACATGTGCATATAAATGATAGAAAATCTTTGCAAGCACAGTAGAGATTTTTGAAATTTTGGCAGAGTTTCTTTAGCATGTTGGAACTTGAGGGAATGCAATAATGTAAAATGACTAGAATTGAGATTGCATTTCAAGAGAATATCATAAGCATAAACATTATCCAACCAGTTTAACAAGATAAGCAACATAGTTTCAAACTATTGCAAGCACATAAGTTTAACAATAATAACACATAAGTTCATATAAGATAATATAACAAAAGTCTGGCTCCCCCTAAATCTTTCTCTTCTCGCTTCTCCCCCTTTGGCATCAAGGTACCAAAAACATCTCAAACCGCTGGGTCTTGAGGAGGAAGAGTAGCTAGGTCCTGAGGAGCTAGAACTGAAGCTAAGGATGGAGAAGCTAGAGCTGGAGCTGAAGCCGGATCCTGAGAAGGAACATGTGCTGGATCTGAGGCTGGAGCTAGAGGAGCTAAGTCCTGAGGAGCTGAATCTTGAGACGCTGGATCTGGAGCTAGTGCTGGAGCTAGAGACACTGTAGTTGGGGCTGGAGAAGCTGTAGCTGGAACCAAGGAAGGAACAGTTGGAGTAGAAGAAGTAGAGACCCCTGAAGATGGAGGAGGACGACGAGAGTACCGCTGAGGAGTCCTAAAAAATCTGCTCCATAGAGTCAATGGTCTCTGCCATGGCAGCCATCCTGTTAAGAGTCTCATTCTGGAAATCATGTTGAACTAACTCCATGTCAGCAAGCTTGTTGTGGGTCTCATTTTGAAACTTAATCTGAACTGTCTTCATTTCTTACAAAGTGTTGAGAATCAACTCCTGATTTTAGAGAATCTGTGCAAGAGTACCTTGGCGGAGCACTCTCTGAGCAAGCATTGATCGATAGCGAGATCATCCTCATGACAAATAGAAGGGCCGTCTTGAGGCTTGTAAGCCTTATGAGGTGATCCCAATCCTCCCTGATAATCAATCTTCTTCAGAATTAAAGCCATGATGTAGGGAGCATAGTAAATCCTTTTAACCCTATCATTCTTTGAAGAAACTATCCCCTTTAGAATGACATCCATTACATCAAATCTTCTCCCACGCATAATGTTATCTATTATATTCCAAGCATATCCTCGTACTGTATCAAAATTCCCACTCTTGGGATAAAAGGTGTGGTTAATAATCCTATTAATCATGCTTGGAATGGGCTTAAGTCCATGAATCTTTCTAGGGGTATATCTGACAGCTGAATCATAAAAGTCCGTCCAAGCAGGAGGAAGCAAAGCTAGACTATCAAAGAGTTTCTCCTAAGTGCTAGAAGGTGTCCTCAAGACACGCTCAAAATCCTCCTTAGTACTCTCCACATAACGGGTTACTATAACCCATTTCAGCGATGTTAAGTCTAGAGAAACATGCACTGTGGCATAAAATTACCTGATAATCTCATCATCATAATTTTGCCTTAGAGCCACAAGGTCATGAAGACCGACTTGGTGAAAAAGCTGGTATACACCACTGTACTTATCCAAGGAGTTTATGTGAGGCCACTTAATCCACTTGTGATCTGCAAAGTTTCTATGATTTTCATACAGCTGCTCATATACTTGTTCTTAAAATACTGTATGGAATCTTGGATTGACTGAGTTGGACAGGAAAAGGTATTGATTAACATGACGCTTGATGGCATAGTCATCGACTGTAATGAGTCTCAAGTCAATTGGAGGCTTTAGAGGCTCTCCCATCTCCTCATCTGACTGACCTTGAACTTACAGCTCGGTCTCGATTTGAACTTTAATCGACAATGCATGGGAGTAGCTTTCCTCACTTTCTTCAGACTCAGGATCAGGTGCTAGCCTTTTGCCTTTTCCATGCATAACCTTCTGTCAAACTGATTGAGTTCGTTGTGCTAGAGCTATAGGAGGTTAAGATCTTTGAGGTTGAGAAGAAGATTTCCCTCTTCTAGGTGGTCCATGTGACTTCCGAGTCACGATTCTTGTCTTAAGCATCTTCACACAGATAGGATGGGTTACAAGGAGTTCAATTGATCAATCAAATTAGAATTAATTGTGAAAGGTAATGAATTTTCTGTTTTCTGTCAGGTCAATCGGTCATACCGCTGTTATATGGCAAGTACGACCACACTGTGGTGGTACCGCGCTCAAGAAACGGTAGTACCGATTTTCCTAACTGAGTTCTAGGGCATGGAATCGACTGGAATTTTTGACATTTATCATGGAGTGAATCCATGGCATGGATGCGCAAGCATCATGAATCATCAAATTAGTACCTTTGCCCAACTAGAACCACAGAAATCATCTACATTTTCAATTAACCCTAAAATGGAGACCTAGGGTTCAAAACTTTGGTAAAACTAGAATCAAAGGAGGTTTTACCTTGAGAAATGAAGGAGGCGAACCCTAGAGATGCAGGAATCACCAAGAGAACGAAGAATCATTGGAGGTTTTAGAGGAATTTGCAAGGGGATTTTCGGAGTCTTCGGGTTGGAGAGAGAAAAATGAAGGAGAAATGAGACTACGGTTCAACCGTTCAGAAGAAGTGAGGGCAAAAAGGTAAAACCGCACGGCAGTTACTGCCCAATTTCCAACTAAAGCGGTCGTACCGCCTTGATACCACCGGTAGTACTACCAAGCTGTAATACCACAGTTATAACACTGGTCGTACCATGCTTAACCAGCCGGTAGTTCCGATTATCCTGTAACTTCAAGGAATTGACTTTGGATTTGAGAAATATGCAAATGATCCTTAGTTTTGCACTCAAATAAATATCATTGAGGATCATTATGTATTGAATAGACTGATATCTATTTAAGAACATATGCAATGAATAGACTAATATCTCTCAATGATGTTACCATCAAGAATAAGTACCCTTTGCCCAGGATCGATGACTTGTTTGATCAACTAAAAGGAGTAGCAGTTTTCTCCAAGATTGACCTAAGGTCAGGTTATCACCAATTGAAGATTTGACAAGAGGACATCCCAAAGACAGCCTTCTCAACCCGGTATGGACTTTATGAGTTTACAGTCATGTCTTTTGGATTGACCAATACCCCTGCATACTTTATGAACTTGATGAATAAAGTGTTTATGGAGTACTTAGATAAGTTTGTCATTGTCTTCATAGATAACATCTTAGTATACTCCAAGACTGAGAAGGAGCATGAAGACCACCTTCTGTTGGTCTTAGACAAGTTTAGAGACCACCAACTTTATGTAAAGTTTGAGAAGTGTGACTTTTGGTTGAAAGAGGTTACCTTTTTGGGTCATGTAATGTCAGCTGCAGGTGTGGCAATTAACCTTAGCAAGGTTCAGGATGTTCTAAACTGGAAGCCACCCAAATCAGTGTCCCAAATTAGAAGTTTCCTTGGCATGGCCGGGTATTATCATCGATTCATTGAAGGTTTTTCCAAGATAGCAAGGCTTCTCATTTAGTTGCTCAAGAAGGAAAGCAAGTATGTTTGGACTTCAGCTTGTGAGCACAGTTTTCAAGAATTGAAAAAGCGGTTAACCTCTGCCCCGGTGCTCATTTTGCTAGATACCAAAAAAGATTTTGAAGTCTTTTGTGATGCCTCAAGGCAGGGTCTTGGTTGTGTCTTGATGCAAGAGGGAAGAGTGGTAGCTTATGCCTCTCGGTAGTTAAAGCTTCATAAAGCTAACTACCCAACTCACGATTTAGAATTAGTGCAGTAGTGCATGCCCTAAAGATTTGACGCTATTACCTTATTGGTAATCGCTGTGAGGTCTTTACAGACCATAAGAGTCTAAAATACATCTTTACACAATCGGATCTTAACCTTAGACAAAGAAGATGGTTGGAACTCATCAAAGACTATGATATTGGAATTCACTACCACCCAGGCAAGGCAAATGTGGTGGCTGATGCCTTGAGCCGCAAGAGTTATTGCAACACCTTATTGGTCCAAGAAAATCAGCCCAAATTGTATGAAGAAATGAGACGTCTAAACTTGGAAATTGTTAATCAAGGTTGTATACATGCCCTGGAGGTTGAACCCACAATCCAGAAGCAAATTCGAGAGAACCAAGCTAAGGATGAGGACCTCCAAAAGATAAAAGACAACTTGAAAAGTGGGAAAGCTCCTGGATTTTTAGATGATGAACAAGGAATCCTATGGTTCGGCAGTAGACTGTGTGTGCCTAACCATCAAGAAATAAAGCAGTGCATTCTTAAGGAGGCTCATGAATCTCATTACTCTATTCATCCAGGGAGCACCAAGATGTATCGAGACCTCAAAGAAAAATATTGGTGGGTCAACATGAAGCGAGAAATAGCTGAGCATGTGGCAAGGTGTGACGTGTGCCAACGGGTTAAGGCTGAGCACCAAAGACCTGCTGGTTTGCTGCAGCCTTTGCCCATTCCCGAGTGGAAATAGGAGCAAGTGGGCATAGACTTCATCACTGGTTTGCCAAGGACCCAATCGGGCTATGACTCCATTTGGGTTATTGTGGATCGTTTGACCAAAGTGGCACATTTTATTCCTGTCAAGACCACCTACCAAAGCAGCAAGTTGGCTGAGTTGTATCTAGCCCGAATTGTCTGCCTACATGGTGTACCCAAGAGTATAGTGTCCGATAGAGGTTCCCAATTCACCTCAAGATTTTGGGAAAGTCTCCATGAAGCCTTAGGGACAAGACTTAATTTCAGCATAACTTATCACCCTCAGACCGATGGTCAAACAGAGAGGGTGAATCAAGTTCTTGAAGACATGTTTCGAGCTTGTGCGTTGGATTTTGGGAAAAGTTGGGACAAAAACCTTCCCTATGCTGAGTTCTCCTACAACAATAGCTACCAAGCTAGTCTAAAAATATCTCCCTTTGAAGCCTTGTATGGAAGGCAGTGTAGAACACACCTCCTTTGGGATCAAGTAGGTGAGCGCCAGTTATTTGGGCCCGAGGTAATCAAAGAGGCTGAGGAAAAAGTGAAGCGTATAAGAGAGCGTTTGAGAGTAGCTCAGTCCCGACAAAAGAGCTATGCAGACAATCGAAGAAGAGAGTTATCTTTTGAAGTTGGTGACTTTGTGTACCTAAGGGTAACCTCAGGGGAGTTAGAAGGTTTCGGGGTAAAGAAAAGCTAGCACCAAGATTTGTCGGACCGTACAAGGTATTGGCAAGACAAGGTGAAGTTGCTTATAAGCTTGAGCTGCCAAGCTCATTGTCGGTGGTGCATGATGTCTTTCATGTATCACAGCTAAGGAAATGCCTCCGAGTCCCAGAAGACCACACCTTCCTAGAGAGCATTGATCTCCAGGAAGACCTCACCTATGTGGAGCGACCAATTAAAATTCTAGATGTCGCGGAACGCGTTACTAGAAGCAAGATCATCCGTACCTACAAGGTGCAGTGGAGCCACCACCCGGAAAGTGAAGCTACATGGGAAAATGAAGAAGACATCAAGGCTAACTATCCCTACCTCTTTGCTGGCCAAGCTTGAATCTCGGGTCGAGATTCCCCTAAGGGGGGTAGGTTTATAACACCCTGATTTTTGGAGCCTTTTTGAACCTTCAAAATAAACAAGAACCATTTTGTTTTGATGAGAATTCAAAGCTTAAGTTGATAATTTCAGAATGGGTTTTAATGGATTAATTTGAACTTCAGCTAAAAATCGCATGAGACCGTTAAGACCTCCCCTTTGGAGATCTTAGCCGTCGGGACCTCCCTTGTTTAGATCTTGGCCGTTAAGACCTCTCCTTTGGAGATCTTAGCCGTCAGGACCTCTCTTGTTTAGATCTTGACCGTTAAGACCTCCCCTTTGGAGATCTTAGCCGTCAGGACCTCCCTTGTTTAGATCTTGACCGTTAAGACCTCCCCTTTGGAGATCTTAGCCGTCAGGACCTCCCTTGTTTAGATCTTGACCGTTAAGACCTCCCCTTTGGAGATCTTAGCCATCGGGACCTCCCTTGTTTAGATCTGACCGTTAGAACCTCCCCTTTGGAGATCCTAACCGTCGGACCTCCCCTTATTTAGATCTCGACTGTTATGATCTCCCTTTGGAGATCCTAACCAATCGCACCTCCCCTTATTTAGATCGACTATTAGGACCTCCCCTTTGGAGATCCTAACCGTCCAGACCTCCCCCTTATTTAGATCTGACCGTTAGGACCTTCCCTTTGGAGATCCTAACCGTCCAGACCTCCCCCTTTGTTAGATCTGACCGTTAGGACCTTCCTTTTGGAGATCCTAATCGTCTGGACCTCCCCCTTATTTGGATCTGACCGTTAGGACCTCCCCTTTGGAGATCCTAACCGTCCAGACCTCCCCTTGATTTAATCCGACCGTCAGGACCTCTCCATTGTGGTGTCTGTTGGACCTCCTGTCCGCGGGACCTTCCCTTGAGCTTTGACTGGTCCCACTTGGCAGTCACACCTATTTTTCTTTATCCTTTGACTATGTCCTTGTGTAAGGGAGTCTCCCCCACATTTAATGCATGCTGTATCGCATTAAATGCTACCACTTTTGCAAAGACCCGTGCCATACTTTTGTCACATCCCTTGCACCTTTCATTGTCCTTTTCACCAACTCAGGAACACCCGTACCTTGGGAAATCTCTATGGCTCCAGCTATATAAGCTTGGGCAGCCCTTCATCCTCATCTTTTCCCATATCCATTCTCAAAAGCAACCGAGCAGCTCGTGGACCTCCTCCCTTGAGCTTCGGACCTCCCCCAAGCTCTTGGACCTCCTCCCTTGAGCTTTGGACCTCCTCCAGCAAGCTCCTTGGACCTCCTCCAAACCGACCTAGCCTCTCTGTTGGTTTTATTTTGGTTTCATTGAAGTTTCTTTGGGTTTTATTTGAGCTTTGTATTGAGTTGTTGTGGTTTTCTCGTGTAGATTGTGAAGACACTGAAGAGCAAGAGCTCCCCGAAGAAGAAGAAGACATCCAGGCCCTTGAGCAAGGCAAGTTACACTCTTGATTATATTGCACCCATTATTTCAATCTATGTATATTCCATTTCAAATGTTAATGCATTGCTTACTTTACTAAGTTATTTCAATGCCGTCTTTAAACTCATAGTTATGCCTAATTTCCTTGGTATGACCACTGTTGATCTTGAGTCGAACATGTTGTCACCCTAGGCAAAACTTGGTTTGTGCAATACAGTGAACCAGGACCTTTGAAAAACTAGAGCTTAGCCATGCTTAGAGAAGAGAATCTGGGTTTTGGGAGGTTTTGGCCAGAAATATCACTTGTCTAAATGATCTGGACCATGGCATTGGTGTGTCATGGGGTTTTCTGCAAATGGCCATGTCATTGGTGTGCCATGGAGGTTTGAAAAGCAAAGAAATGAGAAATGGATTTGGACTTGAGCGGCATTGGTTGATTGGTTGGTGCAAGTCCATGCACCGGGGTCGTGTGATCCGATGCCCTGTGGTTGTGGTGGCTGTCCAGGATCGATTAAGGACCGGTCTGTGAGTGTATTTTGCTATGCCTCTCCGTGCAACCACATGTCTGTATGGGCGGGACACGCCAACTAATTTGCAAAAGTTATCACCATGGTTGGTCCAATGAATAGTCGATGGTCTTTCATGGCCTGTCTTTTATGACTTTGTTGTACCCACCTGGCTCAAGAGGGGGCCCAAGGAAGGGGCGAAACCTCAGAGTGGATGGACTGCGGTGGAATGATGCATTGTAAAAGCCTTGTCACGTGCTCTAGACCTCTTACCATCGGCAGTGAGAGGTGGCAACGACGGTTGTCAAACAAGCTAGAGAAGTCGTGTCATGTGGGTAAAGTGTACAACCTCTGTAGAGTGTAAAACTATTCGAATAGCCGTGTCCGCGGTTATGGACATGCTAGCAAAGCTGCTCAAAGTTAGGCCTCTGGTTTGTTTTCAGATTGGATGGTTAAACTGGTTTTGGGATTTCTATCCCATGGGTTGGGCAGAAGCCTTGCATGAGGAGGTATCCTTCACCATTATTACGATGAAAGTTATCCCAACTGCAACATGAGAATTTGCAAACGAATTTTAATTATTTGCTACTACTGGTGTGGTGGCCGGGTTTGGACACCCTTGGTCTTACTGTCTTGCTGTTGAACTGCTTAATGATGTTAATAGTCTTATGCTGAAATTGAATTGATAATTAGTTCATATTAATAGTCCCTTGCTCGTGATGTAATGATGTTAATAGTCTTATGCTGAAATTGAAGTGATAATTAGTTCATATTAATAGTCCCTTGCTTCGTGATGTAATGATGTTAATAGTCTTATGCTGAAATTGAATTGATAATTAGTTCATATTAATAGTCCCTTTGCTCGTGATGTAATGATGTCAATAGTCTTATGTCGAAATTGAATTGATAATGAGTTCATATTAATAGTCCCCTTGTTCGTGCCGGTCAAGTTCTCATACCTCTTGCGTACCAGGTACGTCCTACCATTCCATTCATAATCTCTTCTCTATAAAGTCTCCAAGCAGTGGCTGCTTGTGCCATTAAAACCAGCATCATATATATATTATATATATATTGTTCGTAGTCCTCAGCCACTTTCGGGGGGTCGTCCACGCAGCATGAGAAGGATGAGACAGTGTAGGACCGGAAAGGCGACTAGAGGGGGGGTGAATAGGAGCACCAAATCCTTTTCACTTTGAATGGATTCAACTGCAAATCACTCCAATAGCTATGAGAACTATGAAGATGAATGCTTAAGCATTGGAAGTCTTGTGTTGAACCCTCTCTAACCCCCAAAGAACAGCAAGCAAAACCGAGGAAGAGCCGCAAAATCAGGAAAACGGTATTACCTCCGTTGTATAATGCGGTACTACCATGATTATACAAGCGGTACTACCGATATTCTGGAGAAGAAGTGCTACAAAATCGGGACAATCGGAACAACCCGAGGTAACCAGCGGTACTACCTTTAATAGGTACTACCACGATTGCGAGAGGTACTACCTCGATGTAAGAAAGGTACTACCGTGACCGAGGTACTACCACAGGCAAATGAAAGGTACTACCGCACTGAGGTACTACCACAGGCAAATGAAAGGTACTACCGCACTGAGGTACTACCACAGGCAAATGAAAGGTACTACCGCACTGAGGTACTACCATAGGCAAATGAAAGGTACTACCTCACTGAGGTACTACCGCAGGCAAATGAAAGGTACTACCGATTGTCCTGGAGTTCGTCCCGACAGCTCAAAAACCAAAACGAAAATTGGCACAACTTTTAATCTACAAGGGCAAACTCCGCGAAACTTGAAACACAACTTCTCTAAGATATTAGGAACCTATTCCAATCAAAGATCGCAGAGATCCATGTCAAGGTTACTATCTTTTTCAGTTTGAGAGAAGTCTGTTCAAGAAGCGTGCCAAATCTGGCTCGAGATTCATAAGATTTGGGACTTGCTCGTGGGTGGATAATCTACAATATGGTCTCAGATATATACCCACTTGTCACAGCAAGCCAAAGCACAGCAGGAGCACAAGAGAAAACTCAGATCAACGAAAACCCCAAAAACAGAAATAAAGAAGATGAACACATAAGGACTGATCTTGAGCAATCTGGTTGGATTGATTGAGATAGATGGATGATTGATGTTTACAGCCACTCCAATCTAGGAGGACAAAGCTCACCACGTGAGTACACTCTCAATCCAAACCCTAGAACCTAGCTCTCCCCTCTTTTCTCCTCTAAACCCTAAAACCAAAATAGGGCAGCACATATGGGGTTGGCTCTGGCGGCTCCCCTTCAGCGGCGGCAGCAAACAGCCAGCCCAACCCTCTATTTATATGGAGACTAGCATCTAGGGAATATTCCATTAGGGCACCCATTAAACCCTAACACACAATGGGTTACACATACGCACGCATCTCAAAGCGCCATCGTCATCATCATCTTCGATTGGCCTAAACCACTTCACCATGCGCCGACCCGCGCCGCGGTTTAGCCAAAAGGTCACCAAGGCGTATTTGGTGAAATTACCAAATACCCTTCTCGATCCTTCTCCAAGAATCGAGTCCACAGATCGTGAAGCAATCCCATGCTTCGCCACGTGTAGGTTGATCAACGGCTCCATGTCGTCAAGTCTCTCCCGTCCGGATTCCCCCGGCACCATAGCACTTGCACCGACTCCTGTGCCGCTTGATCCAACCAGTCGCACCGAACTGCCCGTTCGGTCACCCTTGTCCATCCTACGCCCCGCTTGAGTCCTCTGACCTCACCCGGCATCCTTGATCGTTCTGGACCTCAGCTCTCCAAGCTTAGTCCCGATCCACCTCGCCGTTGACCGTCATAGACCTGCAAGCAACCTGCACAGCAATAGACCAAGAAACCATTTCCGGGAGCAAGTTCTTCACAACTTGACCCACGTTAGCCAAAACATGCATCATGCAACACATATGCACTGATGAACATGAACTTGACCTAACCCAAAATCAATTTTCCAATTGAAACCACAATTCAGCACAAATCAAACAACAAACGGTACAACCGCCAACTAAACTCCGGTATTACCGCAACACGGTCATACCTCACAATCAACTGCGGTCGTACCGCAATCTGGAGAAAACCCAAAATCTCCAAAAACAACTCCTCTGGAAAATCCATACCGCCCACACGCGGTCATTCCATCATGCAGTACTACCAAACAACCAAAGCACGGTCGTGCATCGCTCCTCAAGAAAACCGAGCTCCAAAGACACCTTCTCGGAAAATCACAACCGCCATTTACCTTGCGGTACAACCGCTCAGCGGTACTACGCCACTTCCCAATGATACTACCGCTCCACTTAAACGCTCAAAAGCCTCAAAACAAAGCCCTTTCATCTGGGCCGTCCGATCTCGACCGGACGCCACAAGAAAACCAACGAGGCCAAGGACACGCGGTAATACCGCAACTCACAAGCGGTCATACCGCTTGCAGTAATCTGCAGACTTCAACGCCGGTACTACCGATTTTCCTGACACTTGCTGAAAACTCCAGATTTCAACAAACTTCCAAAGCAATTGCCAATTGTCTCATCACCTAAGATCATGAGCATGTCCACATGACATCCACAATGTCCTCATGACATCCACAATCTCCCCCTTGATGAACACATTGGCAATTTCCCAAAAATGTAAGTTTGATGGTTTGAAAATGAAAATACATGACATTTTCGCGCAAAGGCACAACTTGGCTCAAATGCAAGAGAAAGCAATGAGAAAGACCAAGTTGGCTTCAAAATAGTTTCAGCAAGTGAGACACGGCAGAAGAAGCAAGAAAAGCTTCAATTTCTAGAAAAGTGACAAAAATCTCACTTAAGGTCCATATGAAAGAACAATTGTTCTATTTGACCATTGATCATTGTGAGTCTACAAGAATTGCAATTCGGATTCAGAAAAGACAATAAGATCAAAAGAATGCAATTTAAATGCTCCTCCTCACTATGATCACCAATTTACAAGAGAAATTTTCAGAATTTTCATTTTTCTCCAAATCTCTCCAAAAAGCTCCTAACTCCTCATTCTTACAAAACTTCTCCCCCTTAACATCCTGAACTTCTCCCCCTTATCCTGAAGGCACTTTTTCACATTTTTGCCAAAACTTCTCCCCCTTTGACAATGGATTCATCAAGGAATCATCTCTTCCTCTCATCCAGAGATAACAAGTGCAACAATAAGGAAGAAGCAAAAGAAAGAGCATGCATGAAGTGCAATGGAGTGGCTTCATTTTTGTTTTGATTTTTTAATTTTTAGTAAAAAGAAGCTTTGGGGATTACTCAATTGAACAGGCTAGCATTTCCACCAGTACTCAAGATACAACAAGCCTGACAAAGCTAGCAAGATCATATTAAGACATATATAGCAAAGCTAGGCTAAAGAGCTCAAAGTGTCACATGTTGTTGGATTAAATTAAGCAATACTTCAAAATTAGCAAGTTCAACAACAGGTATCCTAAAGTGATAATGGCCATGTCAGAATGTCAATGTGAGATCAGAAGCTAGCAAAGGCCATCTATGAGACAAGTCCTAAAATGAATCATTTTGCACAAGTTTTTATCAAAAGCCCAATTCTCAACTATTTCTCATTTACAATGAATATTCAAGTTGATAAAAGGTCTATCTTAGTAAAGAAGATCCTGGACTAGGAGCCATCCACAATCTCTTCCTAAGCTTCAACCAATTGGGACAAATTGTTTTCTTAGCCATGTGCTAGATCTCAAGCCTTGCCGCGACCATCCCAAGCAACAAAAGCTTAAAAGAGTGGTCTAGGTCATCCAAAACTCCCCCTGAGTTCATGCCTAGTACAATGGCAAGCCGTCTCATAAGAAAGAATTGGTGAGATCAGTTTTTTCGCACAAAAGAGATCATTTTTCATTTTGCACAAGGGCTATTTTAGATTCTTAGGAACAAAAAGCTCATGGATGTTCAATTCTAGATTCCAGAGCTAACAAAGCAATTTTGACAGGGCCAATGTCACAAAAGGATCACTAATTGTGCAACTAGCTAAAAGATCCACAAATTGCAATTTTCAGTTCAAGTTATTTCAAAAGTTCTAGCTCATTTAGCAAAGACATTGCTGCACATGTAAAAGCATGATAATTCTAGCAAGTCAAAGAACTAGACACAATCTTGAGCAAGAATTGAAATACTAAAGCTCAAGAGGGTAATAAGCAAAGTTTCATCAATTTAAAAGATGAGCAGTAAAGCTTATATTACAATGCATCTTTTGGATTTTTCATATGTATGCAATATGATACAATGAGATGCACAAAAGACTTAAAAGCCTAAAAGATCACAAGAATCAAAAGATCCAAAGAAGATACCACTTGAAGAAGGTATCAGAAAAGATCTACAAAAGCTCAAATGAACAAGGAAAGTTCAGATGAACAAAGAAGGTTCAGAAAAGAACCAACTCCCCCTCAAACCAACCCATAGGGATAAATTATCCCTAACTTGCTTCTCAAGGTGGCAAACCTTGTTGGGTCTAAAAAGGCTTTGAGGGAAGAAACCTGCCAAAAGAGCCAAAAACTCCACAAGATAGCACAAAGACTTCAAACACCACACGATCTCTAGGGAAAGCAACTCGAAAAGCTAGGGAGCGAAACACCAACACTAAAAAGCCCTACAGGCAGCTCAAAACCTGTTAAGACAAGAGATTGGGAGACAAGCTCAACCTAGGCTGTGAGAAGAATGCATCCTAGCAAATCATGGGATAAAAAGAGTGCCTAGAAAGGACACGTGCTAGAACAGAGCCTCCTATCTACCCTGAACTCAACAAGCCCAAATGCTATACAAGGTAGACTAGGGATACCATACACAAAAGTAAGGTATAGAAGCTCGAACCTGAGTCACACTGCTTGGCAGTGAGATGTAGTCATGGATGAATGAAGATTCATTTCTTGAAGCTCCAGAAAGTAGTTGCACTCACCCATCATCCTCATCTCAAATTCCTTCGTCTCCAAAAAGTGATAGTCATCATTGAAGGCACCAATGAAGAAGAACCAATAACTTGAGGTGATACCACTTGTTGGACCACATGTTCTTCTTCTCAGCTGAAAGACTACACCAAAGAGACAGAAGTCTATGCCTTGGTACTGAGTTAGTGAAACAATATCTAGGAAATTCAGTACCAAGACACATGATTAGCAAGGATAGTAGCAAATGATCCAAAACTCATGAAAGCAAATAATCAACAATTTAAGACATGAGCATGGAGATAGATAAATCAAACACAACACATGCTATCCAGGATATGATAAAGCTCAAACTATCCTTAATCCACAATAAGGCATAGGAGCAAGCAAACAAGTACATAGCATATCACCCATCATATGTACAGTCATAGGTAAAGCATGCTAGTGAAAGCTATGGCAAGACTCATGCATCCACAATTAACAGTAAGGCACAATAACCATGTAAGCATAAAGCATGTTATAGAACAAGTCATGGATAAGGAATGCTAACATGGATATCAAAAGAACATGTGGATACATATAGCAAAAATCAACACGAGCAAGATAAATCATGTACAAATAGCACAGGCTCATGAAGACAAGACCAAGCTTATATACCCAAGGAAGTAATGAACAACAGTTTAGTACACGGATACATAAGCAAGAATCAACATGAGCAAGATAATAAGGGTACAAGACAACACAAGCTCATGATGACAAAATCAAGCTCATACACCCATGGAAATAAAGAGCAACAATAAGATACATGGATATACAAGCAAAGTAAAGGCACGATGAATGATATCATAAGAGTAACACATGCCAATAAGGTACAAGTGAGCACAAAGCAAGTACAACATGCCAAGTATGAGTAATCAGGAAGGTAAATGCATGGAGGTATATGATAGCTCACCAGACATGTGAAAGCACCAATCATGAAAGCACATGCCTCTTGGAGGCCATCGTTGAGGTGGAGAACCATCAAGTGTCCCGATCATGTGATAAAGCAAAAGATCAGAATTTTTAAGTCCATGTTCTCCAACCCACGTTCTTGGTACCTACACATGAGAAAGGCAAGGTGTCCAAGCCTTGGATCCCAAGGGTTAGAGAGCAAATGCTTGGGAACCCAAATCTTGGACACACCACCACCGTAGCGGTCGAACCATTATGTGAGTTAACATGATGCAAATGATGGTCCATGCAAGAAGATCCAATCTCATCCTTGAGGCAGGCCATGGCAGTGGACAACTCGAAGAGGAAAACGAGGTCCATCTCTAGAAAAGCGGCGATGGCCTTGCTTGAAAGCACAATAATGAGAACCAACAGAAGCATCAAAATAACTCACACAACAACCTCGCCGTGGGTGTGTACCTCGATGAACAAAACGAGGTCCACCTCTTGGAAAACGGTGGAAATCCTGCCTCGGGGTAGCTCGTGGACCAAAAACAAAACTATGCAAACCATGTCCACGGTGCTGTCCGACACCACTAGAAAAGGTGTCAAAGAAGCCATCAACAAATCGAGTCTTCGTGCTAGGCTCTTTAGTGTGCATGTCATGAGAAAGACTATGCCCACTAGGAAACTTAGAAGCATGAGCTCGACGCATCTGTTTTGCACGCCGGAAACAAAAGTCAATAAGATGTCCATTCTTCCCACAAAATGAGCAATGGTGTAAAGGTCTACTAGTAGACACGGTCCGAGAGGACGAAGCACCATTGTCGCTCAAAGAAGAAGTCCTCGAAGAACTAACATCACAAATCGTCCTCAGATCGGCACTAGACCCACACATGCCATGAGAAAGGCTATGTGTTTTCCTAGAGGTACAACGGCGCACTTTCGATGCTCAAGTTTCCAACAATGAAAGCAAAACTCAAGAGTGTGTCCATTCTTCTTACAAAAGGTGCAATGGTACTTCTCTTTTGAAGATTTAGTACCATTTGAGAGAGAAGCACCTTTGTCTCTAGAAATACGTTGGACAACACAAGAAGAGTCCGTGAGAGTCGAACTCACAAAAGAAGAGCTATCCAAAGCGATGCCACAAAAACCAACATCAAATGACTCACGTTTAGCACAAAAAGACTCCAACTCCGAATGCAAAGATGCAAGATAAATCTTAAAAACATCAATCTCGGAGTGAAGGCAAATACAGGAGTCACATGACTTGGCGCTCATATCATCGCAACAGAAAGACCCAATCTCGCTCTTCAAAGAAATGCAAGATGTGCAAGAAATTAATGATGCTTTCAATTAAGCATGCGTTCAAGGCATCAATTTTAGTTTCTAAACAAGCACAATTCTTGCAAGAGACTAAACCATCCTTAAGCAAATTTTCATGTTCTAAGCACATGCTACAAGGCCTAGCTTCAACTTCAATAATCTTAGCCCTAGCATTTTCTAATTGCTCAAGATGAAAGGTATTAGTCAATTTAAGCTTCTCAATTTCAGCAAGCATGCCTACACAAGAATCACAATCATTTCTAGCCACAGATCTAAGATTGCCTATTTCTAACTTAGCATTGTCAAGTTCATGATGTAAGGCAACACAAGTATCACATGGTATAGAAGCATTTGATCTCAATAATTCATTTTCAGATTTTAGGCATGCAAAAGAATTATTCAAGTTCTCCATGTCTATAAGCAAAGAATCATAAGCATTCATGGAGGTTTTCAATTTGGAGAGCTCATGAGACAAATCACCCTTCTCTCTTTCTAGTCGTTTTATTTTCTTCCTAAGAGCATGCAATTTGTATTCATATGAAATCAAGCCATCAATGAGTTTTTCTTTGCTCACCTTGCTTAGCTTGAGTAGGGGATCGTCCTCGAAAGAGTCATCATGATCATCCTCGAAATGCTCTTCATCATTCTCATCCTCAATCGCTGCTGCACATACGCCAATGGGCACATTCTTCTCGGGCTCCAAAAGTGACTCATCCCTGAAACTAGGACAATCAAAACAAAAGGATTTGCCACAGATATCACAGGAGAAATCCTTGTCAATCGACATTATTCTTATCACACGTTCAGCCTTCTTGTTACGATGAACATTGGCAAAAGAACCACAATAAGATGCAAAGAAGCGCTCACAAGTCCTCATAATAGTCGTCATGCTCAAAGATCGGTTAAGATCACAAAAGAGCAAACTTGGCTCTGATACCACTTGTAGGACCGGAAAGGCGACTAGAGGGGGGTGAATAGGAGCACCAAATCCTTTTTCACTTTGAATGGATTCAACTTGCAAATCACTCCAATAGCTATGAGAACTATGAAGATGAATGCTTAAGTACAGTGGAAGTCTTGTGTTGAACCCTCTCCTAACCCCCAAAGAACAGCAAGCAAAACCGAGGAAGAGCTGCAAAATCAGGGAAAACGATATTACCTCCGTTGTATGTGCGGTACTACCGCAGTTATACGAGCGGTACTACCGATATTCCTGGAGAAGAAGTGCTACAAAATCAGGACAATCGGAACAACCACAGGGTAACCAGCGGTACTACCTTTAATAGGTACTACCACAGTGCACAGAGAGGTACTACCTCAGTGTAAGAAAGGTACTACCGCACTGAGGTACTACCACAGGCAAATGAAAGGTACTACCGCACTGAGGTACTACCACAGGCAAATGAAAGGTACTACCGCACTGAGGTACTACCACAGGCAAATGAAAGGTACTACCGCACCGAGGTACTACCACAGCAAATGAAAGGTACTACCTCACCGAGGTACTACAGCAGAACAAATGAAAGGTACTACTGATTGTCCCGGAGTTAGTCCGACGACTCAAAAACCAAAAGCGAAAATTGGCACAACTTTTAATCTACAAGGGCAAACTCCGCGAAACTTGAAACACAACTTCTCTAAGATATTAGGAACCTATTCCAATCAAAGATCGCAGAGATCCATGTCAAGGTTACTATCTTTTTCAGTTTGAGAGAAGTTCGTTCAAGAAGCTGTGCCAAATCAAACCGAGATTCATAAGATTTGGGACTTGCTCGTGGGTGGATAATCTACAATATGGTCTCAGATATATACCCACTTGTCACAAAGAAGCCAAAGCAGCAAAGCAGAGCACAAGAGAAAACTTCAGATCAACGAAAACCCCAAAAAGCAGAAATAAAGAAGATGAACACATAAGGAGTGATCTTGAGCAATCTGGTTGGATTGATTGAGATAGATGGATGATTGATGTTTACAGCCACTCCAATCTAGGAGGACAAAGCTCACCACGTGAGCACACTCTCAATCCAAACCCTAGAACCTAGCTCTCCCCTCTTTTCTCCTCTAAACCCTAAAACCAAAATAGGGCAGCACATATGGGGTTGGCTCTGGCGGCTCCCCTTCAGCGGCGGCAGCAAACAGCCAGCCCAACCCTCTATTTATATGGAGACTAGCATCTAGGGAATATTCCATTAGGGCACCCATTAAACCCTAACACACAATGGGTTACACATACGCACGCATCTCAAAGCGCCGTCGTCATCATCATCTTCGATTGGCCTAAACCACTTCACCATGCGCCGACCCGCGCCGCGGTTTAGCCAAAAGGTCACCAAGGCGGTATTTGGTGAAATTACCAAAATACCCCTTCTCGATCCTTCTCCAAGAATCGAGTCCACAGATCGTGAAGCAATCCCATGCTTCGCCACGTGTAGGTTGATCAACGGCTCCATGTCGCCAAGTCTCTCCGTCCGGATTCCCGGCACCATAGCACTTGCACCGACTCTGGCCGCTTGATCCAACGACCGCACCGAATCGCCTGATTCGGTCACCCTTGTCCATCTACGCCCGCTTGAGTCCTCGACCACCCGGCATCCTTGATCGTTTCGGACCTCGGCTCTCCAAGCTTAGTCCCGATCCACCTCGCCGTTGACCGTCATAGACACGCAAGCAACACCGCACAAACAATAGACCAAGAAACCATTTCCGGAGCAAGTTCTTCACAACTTGACCCACGTTAATAAAACATGCATCATGCAACACATATGCACCGATGAACATGAACTTGACCTAACCCAAAATCAATTTTCCAATTGAAACCACAATTGGCACAAATCAAACAACAAACGGTACAACCGCCAACTAAACTCCGGTAGATACCGCAACACGGTCATATCAAGACAATCAACTAGCAGTCAGACCGCAATCTGGAGAAAACCCAAAATCTCCAAAAACAACTCCTCGGAAAATCCATACCGCCCACCGCGGTCATTCCGCCATCTTGGTACTACCGCAACCAAAAGCACGCAGTCGTGCATCGCTCCTCAAGAAAACCGAGCTCCAAAGACACCTTCTCGGAAAATCACAACCGCCATTTACCTTGCGGTACAACCGGCTCGCGGTACTACCGCCACTTCCCGGCGGTACTACCGCTCCACTTAAACGCTCAAAAGCCTCAAAACAAAGCCCTTTCATCTGGGCCGTCCGATCTCGACCGGACGCCACAAGAAAACCAACGAGGCCAGGACACGCGGTAATATCAAGCAACTCAAGCGGTCATCAAGACACCGAGTACCGCAGCCTTCAACGCCCGGTACTACCGATTTTTCGACACTTCTTTGAAAACTCAGATTTCAACAAACTTCCAAAGCAATTGCCAATTGTCTCATCACCTAAGATCATGAGCATGTCCACATGACATCCACAATGTCCTCATGACATCCAGACAGTACCCACGGGCAGCCTCATTGAGCCCTTGCAAGTTTAAAAAGTATGGATGCAAGGAGAGGCGTCGGGACATCAATTACCTAGATTGGGCGTCGCTATGTTGAAATGGCGTTGATCTTGCCTTCTCCATTGGGAAGTGGCATCATCTATCGACAACTAACAATTCTTAAGCATGTAATTGTCTTTAAAGCCAACAAGAACACCAAGCAACATGTTGAGAATTCTTTTGAAATATGAGAATGGTTGTGGTGTGCTTGGGTTTAAAGATGATTACATGTCAAGAATAGTTACTAATACATGATGCCACTTCCACGTGAGTACCCAAGATCAATCCACACTTTCAACATAGCGACGTCTAATCCTGTAATTGATGTCCCGATCTCAAGCAGATCCATACTTTTTATACTTGCAAGGGCTCAAAGGAGGTTGCCCATGGCTACCGCCTCATCCTTCTCATGCGTGGACGATTCCCTAAAGTGGTGAGAGACTCACGAACAATATATATATATAATATATATATGATGCAGATTTAATGGCACAAGCGACCACCGCTTGGGGCTTTATAGAGAAAAGTCATCACAGACGAGTTTGACCTGGCAAATGCGTGATAAGTATTTATCACGCACGGTTTGTGGATGAAACAAATCAGTGATATGTACTTATCACGAGCGGTTTCAGCCACAAACCGTTTGTGAAAGTATGCATCACAGAGCGGTTCAAAACCGTCGTGATGACCTCATGTCATCGACACATAAACTCGGCGGCTCACGAAAGCGAAATGCGTGATGATGTTTTTGAACCGTCTGTGAATACCTTTTCTGTAGTAGTGATATAATGTAATTAGGAACAAATTACTAACCATAGATAGTCAAAAACAAATGGATCTACAATCACTCTTCCCAAATCTGCGGTCTCCTTTCACCAAATCGCCTCAAATCTCCACCTCCTCAAAGCAGTAGCAGCAGCCTCTGTGAGAATAGAGATGGAATTTAAGACAGATCTGTCGATCGAGATCGCAAATTATCACGACGTTTTTAATACAAACCATCTGTGATGAAGGCGGAAGTACAGCGGTTCATGTTGAAAACCGCTCGTGATACTTCACCACACGGTTTTCAACATGAACCGCCTCGTGATATTATCTCTTTATGGACGGTTTTATGCGCGACCAAGAATATACACTACCAGAAGCGGTATTCCTTACGGTTTAAAACCGTCGTTAAAATAGGAAAACCCGTCGGGTTTTAATTTCGACGGTTACCCGTCGGGGAAAACCTCTCACCCTAGCCGGTAAGGAAAATTCACTTTGGTCGATTTGCGTCGGTGAAATAAAACAGCGGTGTTACCCATCAAGTAAAAATGGTAATTTTCCGAGGGCCCAAACCGTGAGGAAAATTTATTTATTAGACGGTTATGTCGCCGTCAAGAAAATTAGTTATTTTATTGACCGTTCTTATGATCTGATCAATAAAATGTTTTGCAATCGACGGTTTATACCGTCAAGAAAATTAGCTATTTCAATCGATCGCTCATCTATACCGTCAATAAAATGTATTTCATCGACGGTTTGCGCGTCAAGAAAATTGATTCGAGAATACGAAAATATATCTCGACGGTTTTACCGTCAAGAAATTGTTTTGCAAGAGCGTAAACAACAGATTCTGACCGACTTGGCAAAATGAGATAGCTAACGGCTGACTTGCAACAAATGACTAATAGATAGAAAATGGCGACAAGAAATGGATATCGGAATCATATAATCAAATCACAACACCATTCAATCAAACATTATAATTAATGAACAAACATTCATGTTCACTAGCACATGCATACCAACATTCATAAACTTCACCTCCAGCATTGGTTCATCCATCCAAAAGACATATAAAGTGAAGTACAGTATACAAAAGTCACAAAAGTCCCCATTTCCATTACATTCAAGTTCAACTAGTCAAGAACTACAAGAGATCACTGAAAGTCACGGAATGGCAGCATGGTTGGTGTCACCATCAATGTCGCCACTATTGTTGTCCCCTGTCGTTCACATCAAGATTACCATCGACAAAGACCGATCATCCGGTTGTGAGCCCGCATGGGAGGATCGATCCAGGTCCCTTGCCGCAAGGTGAAAACATTATGTCAACTTGAGTAGGTGAGTTGAGTATGAAATCAACAAAGCAAGTGAGTTGAGTATGAAATCAATTAATGACCGCTAATTGGTGTCCTTTTATTTTTAGTTCAATTTGCATCCCTTCAACAGAGGAAAGAAATTACTGTGGTAATATGCAAGAGAATAAGTTGTTAGTTTTAAACAAGTAATGGATTTAAATTTTCATTTCTAGACACTTGATATGAGATGGAATATGATCTGAGTAATGAAATTTAGACAATACTTGAAATCGGACTATTCACTAGTATATATGTGATTTGGTTGGTTATTCCACCTTATATCTACCTTTGAATTAGTTTTGTACATGATACTATATATGGTTATATGATGTCTCTTCATCAATATTACATCTTCATGTATTGCCAATTTGGGTCAGATCTTGTTATGTCTTCAAACCACTTTTGCAATTGCAAGCTTGCTTGCATAAGCGATATGTAATTTATTTTTCATGATTTCACGTAATTGTAGCTTGGTGCGAATCTTGATATTGATTTTGCTTTGGTCATACGGTATGAACAAGATCGTTGAGAAGTACAGACACATTCTAAGAACACTGGGAAATCGGATCAACGACCTTCCTTGATTTGAATGTATGTGAAGCAATCTTTTTGTAGACTAGTATCGAGGATCCGTGTAACGTAAACTAACAGAGCAAGAAATTAATGAAGTATGAAAGGTTCAAAAGCGAAATGTTTTTATGTGGAGAACCTAGTGGGCCCACATATCATAACAATCCTTAATCTTGGCAAGGAGTTCTATGAACTCCATTTAGTTCTTTCTAGTTGTCTGTGTGTAAGAAATGGTGTTTTTTTGCCAATCATAAGTTAAGGTAATGTTTTCCGTAGGTCATGTAATAAAAATCTTATCAAATCAAATAGATTGGCAGACACACTAAAAAGAGAGATAATGTACACGCACAGTGCAAAGTTGTTCTTGTATTTTGTTTGACCATTCATGAGTGATGTTAGTTTCTTTAACAGTTTAATTCAGCATAAAATTGTGCAAAGAAGGTAGCTATATATGCTACTACTTTCACTAGCTGCAGGTTGTGTAAAAGTAAACACAAGAAAGGAATGAAATGAACACACACACACACACACAGAGGGAGAGAGAGATGCACAGGATCAAACATGCATATCATGGGCATTGGTTATTGATGCAAACTTTGCATGGGAGAAGAGCAAACACAACGAATATATATGGGATATGCTACAGTTCCTAAAAGCAAGCAAACCATCACCTAAAAATGAAGTGCTTGTTCTGAAATATTTTAAAGCATCAATCTCAAAAGCACCAGTAAACCTTTACTCAAGAATATGTAAGCTTAAAATAGTCAGCTTTATAACATGTGACACTTGGCATATACTCAAGATTAGTTTAGCCTCGTAAACAACTCACAAGTATGGGTGTACTAACTAGTACAAAAATCATTTGCCACCTTACCATCAACTATAAGTAAATGAGATTCAGGTTATGCCCATGTTTAGAACATTCAACATGAGTCCACTCGCTCACTGCTGTACTGCTTGTTGACAGTCTTACACACCAAAAAATATTAGTTATCTAGTACAAATGGTCCTCCATATGACAAAGGTGACAGATGAACAGTACCACTTGAAGTTGAACTATGCAACAAGGCAAAATAATAGTTCGTAGGGAATTTTGTTTGTACATAAGGCAATAATTGTAGGTATTAAACGATATTACGTGCTTGTGTAGGTGTTCCACTACAGTAGCATCTCTCAGTGGTGGTTGTTCGCCTATCTTCTCAAAAAGCATCTACAGTTGAAAAGTACCATTTGAAGTTGAACTATACAATCTGTACTAACCATACAATGCAAGCAAAGACATATATGTACAATCTGTACTAACATGGTAATGAGAATTTTAACACTACAATTCATGTCAGAAATCAATTTCTGAGTGAGATCGAAGAGATCTTGGAGGCTACCAGTATGGTGGAATTGCATAAATGTATGGTGCCATTGTTTGGGCAGATTGCTCATTGCATCAATAATTCTCACTTCCAAGTAACTTACCCCAACAAACATAGGACTACATAGGTGCATAGGTGGTAAAGTCTAGCATCATTTATCTCTTGTTTGTATTCATTTGGAACAACAGACCACAATGTGTGTGACCACAATGTGTGTGAATGAACATTATTACCAAGATCATCCGGCGGTGAACTTCTTGTGTGCGAAGTAGTTCTTGATTATGTCGAACCACATTTCGATAAGCGGTGGAAGTGGATGGCACGATGTTTCTTGATTTGGCATTGCTAGAACAACATTCTTCTTGATAGCACCATTAAGCTATTGGTACACGGCCATGGGGCATGCCACCATTGATGTTGTACAATATGCTTCCATCGAGTGGTCATTGCTCCCAATCATCTTCGTATTGAGCGCAGCAGCAGAGTAATCATCCCGAACAAAAGCAACATTTAAGCATCTTTCCCGAAAGCTAAGTTCACTTGTAAGAATACAAACAAGGAGCACTTACAATGTATTTACGTGCTTTGTGGCGGTGGTGGACCACTACTACCACTACTATCCACATTTTTCATGCACGACTTCATCACAAGATATGTGTTTAGCCAAGTAGCTTCTCGTGGTCCATATTTGTGTTCCTACAATATGGTGAAACTCTAGGTTATAGCCTTGAATAGTGTTATAAGTTTATGTCGACATGTTTTGTTAATTGTCATGTTCTAAAAAGCTTCATTCATACCGGTATTGTTGGGTCAACATGTATGGTCGCTAACCTCCTCGATTTTGGCTGACATCGTCGATTTCAACCGTGCTTCTGGCCTCTCTTCGTTTTGTCTTGAATTGCTCGGTGCACCAATTACGACAAAGATGTGGCCATACTATGTCATTGCACCACCAAATCTTGCCATCCAAGTATTGCTCATACTGGAGTTCCCTTGGACGTGCCAACACGTTCAATATCCTCTCCTTGTTTTTTGTAGTACTCCTTGACTGCATCAACACGAGCTTGATACATCATCTGCTTCACACGGTCCACAACATAATTTTCGAACACAAGATCTGCTTCTTCCTTGTCGTTTATGCTGACTTCAAACAAATGCTACATAGGGGACAAGGGTAGTTAGTAGTTAGTAGTTGACTAAAGTATTTACGTATATGAACTAACAAGTAAATATTAGTTACCCAAAACTCTCGCTTTACTCGTCTGCTGCGGTTATTCCTCATCGTCTTCATTGACATAATAATCATCCCATGTCAATGCAAGACGGGTATTGAATATAATACCGCGTGCTCATCCTTGTAAATCCACAACACTGGGTACTCATATTTGAGAATAACTCCAAGTCGTGCTTGATATGTGTAGTCTTTCTTGGGTAATTGGTATACTTGAATTGCCTACACAGAATTAACCACGACAAGGTATGCAGACAAAATATAGCTGGTGTGAGCCATCATAACCTCCTTTTTTCCAAAACAGAGATCAAAATATAATGCATCAATGCGGTTTGTACTCACTTGTCACCCTCGGTATTAGGGCAATCTTCTTAAGCGCGCGACGGCATATGTAATTTGGTCCGCGACTTCTTCTTTCTCCCCTTTGTTGAGCAACTTCGTTTGCTTCTTTGGAAGCCATTGCCACTGCAATTACTACCGACACCACTCGATCCTTTGCTGAAATGTTGTCACTATTGTTGGTACGGAAGCACTTCTCTCTCTCGAGGTACAACCTCCAAAGTTAGCGACCTCCACGTCGAATGGCATGAATATGATTCATATCCTACATTGTTAAGATATGAAGTTAGTGCCAATTTATCAAAATTTAGATATACAAAGCATGAAATAAAATGCAATCAAATGACCATTTGTTAGCACCACATGGAAAATCAAAACAAAGAGATAGCATGAAACAGAGAACAAGTTAATTGGTAGTTCCAATAGTCCGACTCCAAACATCAAACAAACATGTACAAGAACAAAAAATTTAGAAATCATTTGGATCATAAGTTGGAGGTTGAAGCTCCTCATCTTCATCTTCCTCATCTTCATCCTCATCGTATTCATCTTCATCTTCAACAATTTCTTTTTGACGATCAACATTCTGGTGTTGCAAAATTTCCAAATCTCTTAGATTTGTTATTTCGTCTGAGATCAACGGAAGTGTAATTTCGAAATCATTCCCTAAGTCGATGACAAAGGTGCCTTGCAAACCATCCTCCTGATAGAACTCCATTTGTTGTATTGGTCCTTCAGGAGGGTTGAAACCACCATCGGTGCTATTTGGAGGAATATATCCATGTGGGGCTACATGATATGTAACCCACCATTCCAATATATCCGGTCTAGTCTTACACGGGTATGGCAGGTAATAGACTTGTGTAACTTGACTTGCCATGACAAATGGATCAAAATTTGAAAGCCTAGATGTGTGATTGACCTCTATCAAGTCCAAATTTTCAGTTTGCCTAACTCCATTTGGTGTTGGGTCAAACCAATGGCAATCAAATAAAACCAGCTCAAGATGCATGCTGCCTTCCCAAGTAATTTTTATGATGTCTTCAATGACACCGTAATACTCCAACATATTGTTGTTCTCGTCAACACTAGACACACAAACACCACTGTTAGTTGTAGTCAGTCCAGATTTCCCGCTCTCATACTTTGATGAGCGAAATCTGTATCCATTCACATCATAGCATCCATAAGTGGCAACTCTTGTGCGAAAACCGTAAGACATTTGGCGTAAGGTATTAGAAATGGTAGATAACTTCATACACTGCACATAGACAATTAATTGTATTAGCTTTAGGTGATTTCAGATTGCTACAAAGATGTTTCTCAAGTGTTATTAGTTGAAGTGTTGGCGATAATTACTTGAGTTTTGAACCAATCAAAAAATTGGGCCTGGATGCATAGGGCGACTCGATTTCCAACCATTTAACCTTAAATCCTGAAGTTGCTTTTCCGTTGGTTTCATTCTGCTCTTCCAATGTTCTTTAGAAAATTTACTACATAAAAAGAGTTAGTTATAATTACGTAAATATAATTAAAGAAATGTGAGTTGGGTTGCATAATTTCAGCACATACACGATGTAATCATCCATCTACGGCACATTTGTCAATATGTACAAAAAGCAATCTTGTACTCTTACATTTGAGAGATCACGACGTACCACGAGGGCTAATGCATCGACCCGAGTATTGAAATATGACAAGGTCACATAAACTTTGAAATGTGGAGGCACCATCATAAATGCAAGAGGTGTCTTGTTTCTAATTGACCGAACTTTAGGGTTAAAATACAAGGTGATAGAAAATTTGTAGCCTCCTCAACTAGGTAAGCCTCAACAATAGAACCTCAACTCGAGCCTTATTCCGCACTTTCTTCCTAATTTTTGTATGTACCTACATAGAGTAAACCAATTAATTACATATATCATTAGGATAGAAAGATAAAATAGTGGTATTACTTATTTTACCTCTCATATGGGTACATCCAGCGGGCCAGGACGGGGCCTCCTAAGTCGAGCCTCATAAGGAAGATGTATGATTAGATGTTGCATAGGATTAAAGAACCCAGGAGGAAATATTTTCTCTAGTTTGCATAGAAGCACTGCAACATTCCGTTCTAGTGAGGTTATGTCATCCTTGCTAATCTCTTTAGCACACAACTTCCTATAGAAAAAACTTAGCTCAGCCAAACATAGCCATATATTTTCAGGAAGGAAGCCACGGAATGCAACTGGTAGCAAACGTTCCATGAATATATGGAAGTCATGAATTTTGAGGCCAAATATCTTCCTTTGTAGAAGGTTAACACCTCGCCTAATATTGGATGCATATCCATCGGGAAACTTCAATATTTGAAACCACTTAAGGATGGTTGTCTTGTCATTATTATTGATGCAAAAAGGTGCCCTAGGCTTGTGCCACTTCCCATTGTTCTTCAGCTCCAAGTGTAGTGAAGGACGGTGACAAATCTCAGCTAAATCTTGTCTGGCCTTCACATTATCCTTGGTCTTATCGGGTATGTCAAAGCATGTGTTCCATATAGCTTCAGCTACATTTTTCTCATTGTGCATCACATCAATGTTGTGTCGAGCTTTAATTTATTGAAGTATGGAAGTTGCCAAAGACTTTTGTGGGTCCAATGGTGAAGTTTACCAAAGTTTTTCATATCACCTACAAACTTGTCTATTTGGGCTTCGACTTCCTCTCCTTAAATCCCTAGGTGCCTCCTCAAGCACTCTTGTGTTCTTTTGAACGCATTACCTTGGGTTCTGAATTCATGGTCTCTAGGTAGGAAGCGTCTATGACAATCAAACTAGCAAGCCTTGCGACCATTACGGAGTTGAAATGCTTTACCGTCACACAAGCATTACGGACACATAAGCGAACCATGTGTGCTCCAACCAAACAAACATACCATATGCAGGGAAATCATGAGCCCGACCACAGATATGCTCCCGCATTGTAAAGTTTTGCTTAAGTGAAGCATCCCATGTTTGTACCCCCTCCCACAACTTGATAAGATCGTCAACTAAAGGTTGTAATAAAATATTTAATTTTTTCCCGGGATGTTGGGGCGGGGATAACAAGTCCAAGGAATATGTACTCGGCTTCAAGAGCATGCCGGTGAAATATTTAATGGAGCCACAAACACCGGCCAACATGAGTAAGGCAAGCACCCAAACTAAATGGTGTGAAACCATCGGTTGCTATAGCAAGGCGCACATTTCTAGGATCACTTGCAAAGTTTGGGATGTCCTCGTCAAATTGTTGCCAAGCTTCCCCATCACATGGGTGCACCATCTTACCGAGACGTTGATGACTATGTGACCGCATTAGCTTTGCTGTCTCCTTGTGTGCATACAACCTTTGTAGTCTATCTATAATGGGGAGGTACCGTAATACTTTACGTGGGACTTTATTATAGCCTACCTCGTAGAGAGAGCTATCACATAAGTCACACTTGTCTTTATGCTCATTGTCTTTCCAGTAAAGCATGCAGTTATTATAGCATACATCAATTTTCACATAAGGCATTCCAAGACCCTCTAACAACTTTTTTGAACGGTAGAAGTCCTCAAACAACTTAGACTCTAGAGGCAAAAGTTCATGAATTATCTGTAATACATCGTCATAGTGTGCAATTGACATATTGTATTGTGACTTCATAGCTAGCAAACGGCGGATGATGAAGCAGCACTTGAGTGTGTTGTGTTCTCATGGACTAGTTAAATCGGCTTAGCGACCATTCTATAGAAAGCCCGGGCAGAGGTTGGCTCCTCATCAATTCCGGTGGATGGTCACCGCCTAGGTCAATCAACAGATTGTCCATCCGATTATATTCGTTGATTTCCTCGTGATCTATTGAAGGGTTGTGTTCATCATGTGTTGTCCATGTTTGATAGTTTGACCTAAACCCATGTTTACTTAAGTGCAACTCTACAATTTGCTGTTGTGCCTAAAATACTTCTCGCACATTGCACATGGACACTTAATGGTGTCACCTTCAACTTCCTAGGATTTGAGAACGATGATCTAAGAAGCTGTGTAGTTTGTTCAATCCATTCATTTGAGGGAGCTTTACCACACCGTTTGACCACTATACATCCATTCATGGTGCGCCATGAAATAGTTACTGTGTACAACAAGAATATATTAAGTACAAAATTATATTTATCAAGGTTGAGTGTGCGTATGTGACTACAAGATGCTATGGAACATTTGCCAACAAAAGAGAAGCAGAAAGATGATCAATGGGAACATAAAAAGTCTCTCACCTCTCGACCCGGCCGTGAGAATATGTTGCAACAACAGCAAACAGCCGTATCACCAGGTTGATCACAAGAACCCCATTGAACAGTGCCCCAAGAGATCCAATCAGCACACAACCAACCTAAAAATTTGAAGAAAAAACTATGCAAGTGAATACCTTAGTTTGAAGTAAATTCGATTTTCTGCTAAGTAAGAACTCATTTTGACATTGTAAGCATTAAAATTACATAAAAATCAAAAGAACTGTACATAAGGCACGAACCCTAAGTATAAATTAGGATAAGCATGTTGAATGTAAAACCATGATTCAAGTCTTAATATTTGCATCTGGCACTCTGGAATGCAATCGGCCACTAAACATATAAAGATTGTGGGAGAGGGTGCTTACAGTGGAGAACAAAGTTGGGGCGGTATGCGACGGTGGCGAGATCTTGAGAAGGAGACGACCTCGAGCGACCTTTGGTGGATTGCGGTGGTTGGTGAGGATATGGCGTGCAGCAGGTGAGAAGGTATGGAATGTTAGGGAGGCTACTAATGCCACCGATATTAGGCGGCGCACAGGCACTGGGTGGAGGAAGACAGGCGGTGGGGTGGAGCTGAGGCGGGCGAACCTAGGCGTCGAGGCGGGGGTGGAGTCGAGGCGGCAGGGGTGGACTGGGGCGGGGGTGAGTCGGCGGCGGGGTCGGCCACCACCGGCCGGATTCTCCACCGCCATGGGGAGCGAGGGAGAGCGAGGGCACGGACAGGCACGCCCAAGCCGAGGCACGGCGCAGCCGACAGTGGGGATGTGGAGCTAGTGATTTGAAGAGGAGGGGGTGGCTGCCGGAGATGGCGTGGAGGTGGCGAGGGAGATGGCGTGGAGGCGGCGCATGGATTGGGGATCGTGTGGAGCTAGCTAGGATTTTGACGGGAGGAAGGACCTTTGACTGCTGGGCAATGGGCACAGGCGTGATGTATGGGCGCGTGATGAAAAAAATTTCCGCGCGCACAGAAGTTTTCATGCACGAAAACGCGGTAAGACCAAAACAATTAACCTGATGGGCGTAACCATCGGAAAATTATTTTTGTTGAGAGTTTTCACCTTCCGTGCTCACACCGCGTAACCCTTGTGAGGACCCTCAAATTGAACTAGTTTCAAGTTTAAAGATTATCTGCGGTGACATGTGGACTGGTGTCGGTCTCGGTGAATCAAAGCGGCTTGGTCGAATGGTGTGGATGGTCTTATCAAGATTCAACGGTCTGATCGAGTGGTCATTGGATGGTCCGAACAGTGCGGTCCGATAGAAAATTGATGATCCCAGATCGCATGGAGCGTTGGACGGTCGAACGACAATTGATCTAGACAGATCCGTTTCAAATCGGTGGGGAACTTACGCCATCTCCTGCACGCAAAAGACCGAAGCTAGCGTGAAAATTTCCGTTTATTTGGAGTTCATTTGTATTTGTTATGAATTTTATAAGGTTAAAGTCCTTAAGGTACAATTAAATTAATTATCAAATTTTTATGTAAAGGAATATGTTTCAAAGTTATTCAGATTAAAGTACAATAAAAAAATAACAAAAGCGATTTCATTTGATTTGGAGTTAAAATGAATTACTTATGAATTTTAGAAGTTAAAACCATTTTCAGTGTAAACTTAATTCACTTCGGGATTTTAAATACCAATTATGAGTTGGAAATATTTTATTTAAGTCCAAAATAGCTTTGAGAATTTCTGTGAATTTTCTCAGAATTTTTGGATTTTATTTACTATTTTCTAAAGCTATTTTCAATTATCGGAATTATTTCAATTACTATAAATCAAAACAAATCCCAGTCCGTTTTGACCCGTGCGGTCGATCTCAGCCGTTCTTACTTCATTGGCTGACATATATTAAGCATCGGTCTATGGTCTAAGCCAGCATTAATATATGCCCTTGTTAATTAAGAATATACCGACGCTTATTTGTGCGTGGTGTATCCTACTCGCACATTTATCGCCATCTTAGTAACGCCTATAAATTAAGATAAACGCCATGTAATTGTTATTCGGTGGCACTTAAGCCCGACCAATCGTTTTGCACCGTCCGTCAAATCGGACGGCCTCCAAGACTCTCTCCTCAGTGCCATGACCTCCTCAGTCATGACCTCCCTTTTGCAAAACCACCCTCTCGGTCATGACCATCTTTCGTTACTGACCTCCTTTTTGCAAAGACCACCCTCTTTTCAGACCCCTTTGTAGGACCTCCTTGTGGCGGGACCTCCTTGTTGACCACGACCTCCTTTGTGGTGGGACCTCTTCAGGGAGCACCCGTGGATTCATCTCGACCATTCAGGGACCTCCTTCCTTTGGACCTCCTCAGTTGGACTTCCTCCTCGGGACCTCCTCCTTTGGACCTCCTCGTTGGATCTCCTCCTCGGGACCTCCTCAGTTGGACCTCCTCCTTTGGACCTCCTCTGTTGGATCTCCTCTGCGGGACCTCCCTTTGGTCACGACCTCCCTTTGGTCAAGACCTCCCTTTAGTTTTGACTAGTCCCACTTGTGAGCCCTGCTCACCTTCTCCTTCCTCTAGTCACGTCACTACTGTCGCGACAGTCCTCGCGCATTAAATGATGTTGGGTTGCATTAAATGTTGTCACCTCCACCGTAGCCGTTTCCCCTCTAGTCCCTTCACGCACCTGCCGGCCGTGCGCCATGTCACGCCACCGCGATTCCCGTTCCACCTCCCTAGTCATCTTCTGCCTCCGTTCAGCCAAAGCCTGCGTGCGTGCATTGAATCGGCGTCCTCATCGCGTGCATTGAATCGGCATCTCTGTCGCACCGTTGCTGCATCGCCTCTCCTCTCAGGACCTCCTCGTGCCTATATAAGCACCAGGGAGCCCTCTTGCCCTCCTTTTGTTTTCCCCTCAAGACCTCCCTCTTTGGACCTCCCTTTCCGTTGAAGACCTCCCTTTCAGCTGAAAAACCTCCTTCCGAAGGCTCGATCTTCTTCACCCGAACTTCGATTCATGTGATTCAAATTCTTAACTCCATCTAAATTCTATACCTTTCTTTTGTGCTCTAGTTTGGTAGGTTCTTGGTTCTTTATTTGGAGTTGCTTTAGTTATTTATTTTTGCTTTGTTCGCACGTGTAGATTCCAGCGTTTTAGAAGATTTCGTGGACCTATCGACCTCAACCGAAACGTCTCAACCCTTCTTCGAAGGCAAGTCATGGACCTTTGATCATATTGAACCCATTTTTATAAAAGTATCTTGTTTCGACATAAACTTGCATGGCTAGTTGTATTGGCTTTATTAGTTTTTATTGGATTTAAAGTTTTATTGGGTTTTATTGGATTTAAAGTTAAAAAGGAAAATCTAATTAATTTCTAGAATTTTCTGAAATTTTAAAAGCTTTTTCCTATTTATTTTAAAGCCAAAATAAATTAATTACAAAATCTATTACCAAAGTTAAGTTGGAAATATTTTATTTAAATCCAAAATGTCTTAGGGAATTTCTGTGAATTTTCTCATAATTTTTGGATTTAATTTACTAATTTCTAAAGCTATTTTGATTTAACAGATTTTATTCAATTGCTAAATCAATTTTAAATACTCAATCATTCCTGGGCCTAAACCTCTGCCCAACCCAAATCTCACGCGGCCGCACCCATCCTCTCTCTCGATAGCGAGACTCCACCCGTGGGTCTCACCGCTCCACCTCGCTGTGCATATATAATCAAGAACCAATCTCAGCCATTAGATCAAGCTTGAACAGTCCGATCTTGATAGAGCTTTCTTGACCGTCCAAAATCCCAGCGATGTGGACCGTCACGATTCAAACGGACGGCCCGATCTCCTTTTTCCATTCGGACGGTCCGAACGTTTCAAGCAACGTGGACCGTCCGATCTAAATCAAACGCCCCAAATACCGCTCAATCGCTAGCGCGTGTTTCACTTCAAACCTTTTGGTCGTTGGATCAAGTATGCACGGTCCAATCTTGTTAGACATTCGAGCGGTCCGAACGTTCACATCCTTGTGAGTCGTTCGATCTAATTTGAACGGTCCCAATCAAAATTGATGTTCAGAGTGGTCCGAACGCTCCACTCGCTTTGGACCGCTTGATTTAAAATCGAACGGCCGAGATTCTCAACGGTCCGAACGATTCTCGGCTTCGTGATTTTAAGAAAATCCAGATATCAAATATTTATGTACTATTAATTGTGTTAAACTTCAAAAATACATAACTAATTCATTTTAACTCCTTTTTGATTATTCAAATTTTGTTGGTTTCTATTTTAAATGAAATTTAATCTAAATTTGGTTTCAATCATGTTTCTATTCCAGAAAATGTTGTTAATAAAATAACTTTCGGTTTAGCATTATTCTTGCATTAAAAATTGTTTAAACTTGTAAAATGCATAAGTATTTCTCTGAATCCAAATGGAGTGAAATAAATTTTGTTGGGTTCCTATGTTACTGTACTTTATTGTAGAATAGGTTTTGAGTATGTTAATGCTTCTAAAAATCTTATTTTACATATGATTTATGCACTACTTTCATGACTTTGATCATGTTGAACTTCAGATTTCAAATTATGTAAATCCTGTTTTAAATTACTACTGCATGCGATTTAAATTCAAGTAATTTAAAACATTGTTTTAACTTTATAGTTATTCCTTATTCCTTATTCCTTTTAATGAAAACGTTATAGATTTTTCTTAAGTTCAAACCGATTTCTAAAAATTTGACAAAAATTATATTTATTCATGATAAATAATCTAGTATTTGATTAAATGATTTTCGTGGTTCTTTCCAAGCATTAACTTCAGTTTTTTTTTCAAGTTTCTTTTTCAAGTTTTAAATTTGACTTGAATTTTAATTTTGAATGCAACCAATTGTGCAAATGATTCAAAAGTCATGTATGCTCATAAAATGCGTACAATTTCCATTTTTTTTCCGGGGCGACATCAATATTTTTGGCGCGGACACAACTTTTCCCAAGTGCGTAAACGCAGGAGACTCAATCACATAACTCGACGGTTTGTAAAATGTTAGTAAAATGTATTTTATCGAGAGTTTTATTATAACCGTCAGGAAATTCGGAATTTTCCTGAGGGAATTACTATTCCCGTGCGCAAAATATTAAAACTTGACGGTCGTTGCGGGCCCGTCAGTATAATTCAGACCCGTCAGGTTTTCTCCGTTTTCTAGTAGTGATAGATGGTCACTAAATACTGACAGTTTTGGTCAATTGTCTGTGATGAGACGTCCAATATTAGTCTTTTTGTAGTAGTGCTATGTTTAACACACCCACATGTAAGCTTTTCTTTGCCTCTAGTTGTTTCATGAATCAAATGGTGGGTTTGGGAGTGAATTTGGTGAACCAGAACCTTTTGTTTGGTGTGATACCCCTAAAATGTGCGATCAATGGCCAACGAGTGCCGCTTGTGTTTTTAGTAGAAAGCGAGAAGCCATGTGTCGAAATGTCCGTGGTCAGTGCTAATGGAGTATTTCGTACCACAAGATTAATCTCTTCTCTGGTGTCGTAGGATCCTTATATTTTGGTGCTAAATATCATAGACCAAATGTTTAGTCCTTTGATCCAAAGTCCATTTGGTCATGCTTTCTATTTGGATGCAATTATGAGATACACATGATGTCTACTCTTCCTATCAGTGCAACGCAAAAAGGTCATGCTTTCTATTTGGATGCAATTATGAGATACACATGATGTCTACTCTTCCTATCAGTGCAACGCAAAAAAGAAAAGAAAAAAAATCAGTTGAGAAGTTTTGGTTGCAACTTAGCTTATGTATGCTTTCTTAGTATTAGACATAAGTAGTGGTCTGTCCCGCCGTACCTGAGTTTTATTTCTGGTCCGCCGCCGCATCCTAGTTTAAAATTAGGGAGCAACTAGGAATCGGGCGTACAGGTGGAGGCTCCCACCCGTACGGTCCAAAAATGCAACATCTTCAGATAGCAATTGCAACATCGCCAACAACAGTTGTAACATCGCTGGACAATGGTTGCAACATCGCCGAACAACGGTTGTAACGTCGCTAGACAACGGTTGCAACATCACAAATCAAAACTGCAACATTCTTTTTCTACATATGCAACATTTAATCAAAATCCGAAAAATCAATAAAAGGGGAGAGGGAACCAAGCTATAGGCGAGCCCGAGCGGCCGAGCGAGCCAAGCCGGGGCGGCGCCGATAGGGGGAGGAGGCCAGAGGGAGCGGTGGCGGCGCAGGGAGGTGGGGAGGAACCGGAGGAGTAGGTCAGAAGCCGGGCCGGCATGGAAGTGAGCTCGGAGCCGTGACCATCGCAAGATATCGGCTTCGGCTCCAATGCCTCAGGTGAAAGGCCACATGCAAGCAGACACGCCACCACCTCGCCTCCCAGCCTCCCATGGGCCACTGGCAGCCGCATCTCGGCTCTGTCAGGCATGTAGGCTTGCCAGCGCCAAAGAACAGCTCAACACCACCGTCGGCGCCAGCGCTGCCAGCGCCACGCCGCAAGCAGCATGCCAGGCCCCGGAGCAAGAGCGGCCCAGCCAGCCGAGTGAGCTCGAGTCGAGGCTTTGCACTGAATAAGCTTCAGGGGAGAAGGCCCGCGTGTGAGGAAGCAAGCCGGGAGGCACGCACGCGGGCAGCAACACCAGCGACCAGTGGCGCTGGGTCACCAGGGAGAAGCTAGCCGAGAGGGAGAGCCAAGGGAGATTGGGGATAGAAGAAGCAGCTTCAGTAAGAGAGAAGAAATGGAGGGTGAAGTAGAGAAATAGAATTCGGATGGGGATGCGGTTGCAGCAGAGGGCTTAAAGGGGAAAGTGTCAGTGGGTTGATCAATGGTGTGAACCGTCCGATATTCTACTTTGTTCCGGACATACGTGGTTTATCATTTCCCTTAAAATTAGTGCTACCTGGTTGTGGGGAGCATGTGTACACAGTAGCTAATGGGGGAAAAGAGGAAAGGAAGCTTTGCTAGGTTCATGCATGCATGCAGCTATGCAAAGTAAGCAACCATCGATCAAATCCGATGGAAGAAGATGCTAAGGTCGCCATCGCCGTTTACTCCCAGCCATCCGATCGGTTCCACGAGGTGGAACGACTCTGCATCCGACGACCCGACGACCTTCTCAAACCTCCCACGCAAGTACTCCACCCCTCCGCCGAGCAGCCGCTCGGCGCCGGCCGTCACGGCCCACAACATCTCCAGCACCCACCCCTCCGCGTCCGACGGCTTCTCCCACCTCGCTGCGAACCCCACGCGCCTTCCGTTGCAGTACACCAGCCACTTCGGCGACTCCATGAGAGCGCCTCCTCCGCCGACGCCCACTCCCGCTTGCACTCGAGGACGAGCCTACCTGCGGCGGCAATATGCATGCTGCTTTAGGCCGGCCGGCAGGTCTAGGACTAGAGCAGCGCCGGCCGCCACATCATGGCCAAGCGTGCTCGTGTAGGAAGAGGCGAACGCGTCGGTCGCCGCGTGGAGGGAGGAAGAGCGTGCCACGAACGATGGCAGGATGGCGGCCCGCCAGCGGAGAGGCCGAGCGCGGCGTGGCACGGGAGGAACGTGGAGGCAAGGAGGCACCGGGCGTGGGCCCACCACGTGACGTGGCAGCTGTGGCGCACCGCCTTCTTCCCGACGCCGCCACCGCCACCGCCGTCTTCGACAGGCGTGACAGGCGGTGGCATGTGTGTGTAATACGTGAAGTACGGGGTGTGTGTGCACGGATACGGCCGGTGCGAACCGCATGCAAAAGAGCGCGAGGAATATTTGCTCTTGTTTCAGTTAGGGTTTGAGATGAACCGAGACGATGGCGAGTTTGTTGCGATACATTCGCATGCATGCAGATCCAGTAGGTAACAACGTACGAACTATTGAACTGTCCTCGTAGTAGCTTTTTGTCTTATTTGGCACTTTTCGCCATCAAAATAGCAAATTTAGACAACTCTGGAGAGAAAAGTAAAAAATGACACCATGGACGTACTAACAGGTGACACGTGTCATCTGCCATGCCATGACGACTAGACCTCAAGACTGCAAGCGGTGTGCCTGTAAGCCTCCGCCACGCCATCCCATCGCCCGGTTGCTCGTTGTCCCCCTGCCCTTGCATGTCGTGTCCCTGTCTCCCTCGCGCCGCTTCGCGGTCGACCGAGTGTTTTCTCGCGGCTATAAAACTCGCCACATGTCACTCTCATCCTTCACACTTCTCATTTCACTCGGTGCAGAGAGACAGAGATGGTAGAGTGACTGAGAGCTAGCGTGATCGATCGAAATTAGTTCTGATTTTGCTGCCGATTTGAGATTGTTTAAAACAGTGTTTAGCAGTTGTATTAGTAGAGAAATTTCGACATCAACTGAAGATCTTCTAGAAGTTGTAATTTTTTTTTCTACATGCATTATGTTTATTAATTGTGAAATTAATTAGTTGTACTTAATTTAGTCATACTTAACTGGTCGTAATTAATTAGTCATAGTTAATCAGGCGTATTTAATTAGTCATACTTAATTAGTCGTAATTAATTTAGTAGTAATAAATCAATCGTAATTAAGTAGTCCTAGTTAATTAGTTGTAGTTAATAAGTCGTAATTAAATGGTCGTAATTAATTTAGTCATAATTAATTAGTCAAAATTAATTGGCCGTACTTAATTTGGTCGTAATTAATTAGTCATAATTAATTAGTCGTAATTAGTTGGTCGTAATTAATTAATCATAGTTAGTTGGTCGTAATTAATTAGTCGTAAGAATTAGTTTTTTTTTTGAAATTTAGTAGTTTTTTTTATCATGCACTGATTAGGTTAAATTTGTACATAAGGATTACCGAAGTGTAGCTATTTTTGGGAGATAAGGGAATGTAGGCTAAATAGTGCGACATGTTTATTTGATTGTGTACAGTAAAGAACGGTGAATTGCTCATAACATTCATATGAAGTGTATTGCGTTGTTGTGGCTTTAGGTAATGTTGAACACGAGACTTGCTCATGTTTTATGGTGACAGTCTCGTACGGGGCGGACCGGGTGGGTTGGATATGTCAATATGCCAGTTTAAGGTGGTCCGAGCGGAGGGCCTAGATGCGATGAATATTAACAAACTAAGGAGCTGCATCCGGAGGGAGTTCGACATGGAGACAACAACGAAGAAGTTTGTCACGAAGCGATCACCTACACGAATAGAGGAGAGCATGGCGTATAGGAGTTACACAAGGTTAATGGTTGCGTTGCATGGGGCCAATACATGTGATTGTTGCGCAGCCCGAGGCGGCGATATACGAGAAACCGATAGTGTGCCAACAAACCTTGATGATGCTGGTGCTAGTGGGAGCGGGGAAGCGCAAGCAGTGCGTGAAGACAAAAGCAAGGAATGTGTTGATTTGGAGGAAGACTATGAAGGAAGACTTGCAAAGAATTTTGTGCAAAATGAGGGGCGGGACAATGGTGGTTGGCCCGCATTGACTGCCACGAGTTTCTATTGATCAGCCAGCTGAGTCGAAGTCTGATGAGGACACCAACCCAGGCTCGGATGGTAGCGAGGAGGACACACCCCAATGTGAAGGGGGCGGTGGTCCGGTCGGATTAATTGTGTCAACGGAGGTGCCTTACGTGTCATCTAGACTAGATAATCTCGCAGTGTAGTCCCTCGTATTGCCACAAGAAGGTGGGTCCTAGTGGGGTTTTGATGCTGACACCATGTTAGTTGGGCAGCACTTCCCAAGCAAGGTGGACATTCAGCAAGCTATAACACTGTAAGCCGTGTCCATCAGTCGTGTGTACCGGGTGCACCGGTCCAACCCATCCCATTACATAGTAAAGTGTGTAGTGGAAGGCTGTCTTAGCAAGCTTAGCGCTCACAAAGTGAAGGGCTATGAGCAGGTTCTTCACGGACACGGTGGTGATCGACCACACTTGCGAGCTGAGTGAGCCATTGCAGTAGCATCAGAATGCGACTTCCGTATATGTGGCAAGCCTCATTAGCCACCTAGTTGCGGAGAATGTGCCTGCCTCCCCCAAGATGTTGTTGTCAGAAGTCGCTAATCTGGTTGGTTATCTAGTTAGCTACAATAAGGTCTGACGAGCTAAGTAGAATGTGATTGAGTCCATGTACAGTACATATGAGGATACGTATAACCTTGTGTCAAGGATGCTTCGCCAGATTGTCTAAGCAAACCCCGGCACATACATAAACAAGATGAAAAGAGAAGATCCTGATGGAGGCCCTAACTGCTACACAGTGGACCGTGTGTTCTGGGCATTCTTCTAGGCCATAGAAGGCTTCAAGTCCTATCGTCTGGTGCTCACAATGGATGACACTTTCCTCACTGGGAGGTACAAGGGCACCATTCTCACTACGGTGGTGGCCGATGCAAATGACCAACTTCTTTCGGTTGTATTTGTCATTGTAGAGAATGAGAACACAGACAGTTAGTTATGGTTCCTCACAATTGTAAAGCGGGCGGTTGTGGGAGACCAATCCAACTTATGCCTTATCACATACCGCAATGCAATGTTGTTGTCTGCTCTCAACACCATGAAGAATGGGACGCAACCCCCTTCCAGTAGAACGACATGGAAACTCGGTGGTGCATGAGGCATCTTGAATCAAACTTCTTCAGACGGTTCCACAATCAGGAACTAATGAAGATGTTCAAGAAATTGTGCATACAAAACTAGAGGCAAAAGTTTGAGGCTATCTGGACAAAGCTTGAAGAGCAGAGTACGAGGTATACAAGGAGTCCCCCTCCAGAGGCACAGGAGGGACAACAAGGCTTGAGAGGGGCATCCCAGAGCGCCATTAGTTTCTCCGAGTGGATTAATCTCGACACTCTTGAGTTGGAGAAATAGTCACAGCTGTACGACACCGACAATACAAGGTACGGTATTATGACAACCAACATGTCTCGGGTGTACAACAACATATTGAAAGGTGTGCGCTGTCCTCCCTATCACCGCTATCGTTGATGAGACCTGGACTCGCACAGTCGATTATTTCGTAAATAGAGCCATCGCAGCAAGGCAACAGCTAGATGTAGGGAAGCAGTGGTCCGAGAACATGCAGAGGTATATGAAAAATAAGATGTAGAAAGCTCATATGCGCGACA
>JAYEVD010000474.1:0-125616 GCA_036346405.1 Phyllostachys edulis
TGAAGAAAAGAAGGTTTAGAATGTTGGTAGAACCCTTTTCAAAATCCTATTCCTAATACTAATAAATCTGAGGTTTGTCTTTTGAGTCACTCATTTGAGTTAGCTAATCTGATAATGGTCAGATTAGTCATTGTACTAATAACCTTACTAATCCAAGTAGTTAGAAATGGTGTCAATTCATTTAGTCGTTGAGCGATCTTCTAACAACAGTAACTAAATCTGACAAATTAGTGCGGATGTTCAAATCAAGCATTGAACCCCTTTTCAGATAAGTAGTTAGTTAGCAAAACTGAAATTGAGTTAATAGGAAGTCTAGTGGTAGCAGCTTTGTGGACATAAGTGTGCAATGTAGGTTTATGAGCAATAATCGACAATTTTCAGCTTCATTAAATGGGCTAATAACCCTGGTCGATTCTAGTAGTGAAAAGTCTCGTATTAATACTATAATTAGTTGGCCTTTTAGTTGTCGGTAGCTTCAAGCTTAGGAATTTGTTCTTTTGCTAGATATTTGAACAAGAGGAGAGAAGAGGTTAAAAAGTTTGGTAGTAGGCTATAGCTTTGTGCGGTCAGGTAGTTAGAAATATTGTGGAGTCAATTAGGCTTTTGAACCTTTAAGCTAGTAGGAGCATTTCTTATTTGCAAAGCAAGGATGGAATTCAGGTTTGCAAAGTAAAGAAGTGAAGTCCGAGGCTTAATTTTGTGTGCTAATACTTAGTAGTCCTTAACAACAATATGAGCATAAAACCAGAATTGTTAACCTCATCAAGATTAGTAATCATCCTTTAGCAATTTAATCAAAGAAAGCAAAAGTTAAACTAAAGGCAAGTTTAGAATGCAATACTTATCTAACTGTGAGTTAGGACTAATTCTAATGCTAAAGCTAATGAGGTAGATAATACCTTTTGGTAAAACAATTAAAGATGAAAACTCATAAGTATGGTCTTAGCATAAAGTCTTAAGATTAATGCTCCTAGTTAAAAATCCACAATAAATTATTTACAACACGAAATTGGTTAAACTTTGAAAATTCATAGAAAATTCATTTGAACTCCAAATGGGTTGAATCCAATTGGGTTGTTCATATAATTTTATCCTCTATCCATTTATGTAATCCTTATACCCACCTCTATCCTACAAAATTTCACTAAATAATTTAAGTCGGATGAACAGTAACAGATGAGAATTAAATTGATTTTTTTTTCTGAAATCTGAGTTTCAAAATACTATAGCTCTCACATACTAAATCCAAACGGAATAATTCTTTCACCTAAATTCATTTAAAATCATGCTCTTCTTTCTGTGAATTTTTCATGATTTTCGGATGGCTTTGAATTTTGAGTATTCTCGGTGTTATTCGTTCTTATTTATTCTTCTCGATTCTTTCGGTAGGTTTCCGAAGATTATATTGAATACAAGAGTGACCCTCTGCAGCATAATGAGCATCTCTAGCAAGGCAAAGGCAAGCAATTTGATCATATCCGTTAATCCCATTACTTTTAAAGTCTAATACTTTGTTTAACTTGTATGTATGCATGCTTTTGTGTCAAAGTAATTTTGTCGCTTAGAGGTAGCTATTCCTAAAGCATGGTTGCCCTTAAATTGTTATCCCTCGCCACAAACCATAGGTTATTAACATATTTGGTGAATTAGAGCCCGTGATTTAATTATGCTCTTTTATTATCTTTACGGTGTCATGCTTAGAAATGCTTAGCTACGGTAGAATTAGGCGGTTGTCGACTTATGTCGATAACCTTGATCACACACAAAAATTATTATTCCATTATGTCCAAAGACTTGTGCTCGCTACTTTGTAAAGAAATAAAAATGAAAAAAATGTTATTGACTTGGGCACAATGGATGTTTGGTGTGATCTGTTGGGTGTGATTGAATGGTGCCTAAGTCCCCAAGGACCGAGTTACTTGCGCCATTGATCCAAGCAATTTTATGCTAACCACACGAGGGGATATGGGACCTCTTGACTAAGTACTTTGGGAGGTGTTAATTATGAGCTGGTCGGGTGGGTGTGTTAAAAATGTGTGTGTGTGTGGTGTTGGGAGGAGAGCATTAATGATCGGCCATAGGTCGGTTAATGTATCCTTATCCCGTGGGATGCGGCTCTTAATTAGCATCATCTATTGGAAATGTCTCGTAGGACTTAGCGTCTTTGGCATACCAAAGGAAGTGTGCTAAATAGCTTGGCGAAAAGGCGGTTCAAGCGTGTGGGTACATTGGTACACCCCTGCAGGGTTAAAACTATTCGAATAGCCTCGTCCTAGGTTATGGACACGCTTGGTTATTTCCCGCAAGAACTAGACTAAACATTTAATTAAAACTTGATGGGTTGGTATGAATGGATGTTCATACTATTGTTGTGGTGACTATTGGGTTAGTCACTTCCAGGTTGTCTTTACTGTTGTTATTATTATTGTATCGTTGTTATTTCAACAATTAAAAATTGTTTGTCAAATCGCTTTCAATCTATTACATTATTGTAAATGAAAACTTGCTTTATGCTAAAATGAGTCCAAGCCTCATCCACTTAAATAAAGCTTGCATGTAGCATATGTATAGGTCTGTTACCCTTAAACGTCAGTCTTGCGAGTACATTATTGTACTCATTTGCTTTGCTTAACTGTAATTGTTGCAGAGGAAGAAGTGGATCCCCAAGGGATGCACTTTTGTGAGATGTGCTGCGGGTTCGACGACTAGGTTGGTGGTTCGGTTGGTTGCCTTGTGGGTTAAAGGCACACTAATTGGCTCTTTTGTTTATCGCCATCTTATGGCTTTTGTTTCCGCTGTTATTTATCTCTTTAGTTGTTAGTTGTTATTTGGCCGGTCGGCCTCTTTTGTAATAACTCTATTATGTATGTCTTTTGTTTAATCTAGTTCGTGCTTGGTTTTATGTTTGTATAGAATTGATGCATAATTTTGTAAAAGGGTGTATGTACAGCACTTCTGGGATGTACATATTTTCCCGAGGCACGGGAAATTTTGTTTGTGATGCTAGGGTTAATGATAACTAAGCATTACAAGCTAAATACCCCGGGGTCTCACATGCAAATCCATCGGCCACGACCTCCCATCTCTATTGTGCGCCATTGGATGCAAATCCATCGGCCACAACCTCCCATCTCGTTTCGGTGCTATCAGATCAAATCTAACGGTTGCGACCCCCCCCCTCAAATCTAACAGTTGTGACCTCCCCCTTTTCCTGTTCGGACCCGTCCGATGCAAATCCTGTGGTCCACGATCACCCCAATCAAGATCTAATGGTCCACGATCACCTCGATCAAATCTTGTGGTCCACGATCACCCCGATAAGATCTAATGGTCTACGACCACCCCGACCTTGATCTAATGGTCGAAATCATCCCGCTCGTTTCCACATCGACTTAACCCGCTCATGCTCGTTGGTTGGGTGCGACCGTTAGCGTCTGCTCCGGCCGAGCTCCTTTCTCTTCCGCCGACCGGTGAGCGCGCCACCCTGTTCTTCTCCTTCCTGCCTGCTCGCGTCGTGCACCATGGCGATGGGGAGAGCAACGCTCGGTCACCTCCATGGAGTACGTTAAACGGCTCGTTTGCTGCAAGCATTAAATGCGGGTCAGCCTTCCGCCCCAAAGTCGTGTTCAGAGCCACCCCCATCCCCTACGTGTCCTTGTCTGAGCTATGAACCGAGCGTGGGCCAAGCTCACCGTGGGTGTTTGCCCTAGCTCCATGCCTTGCTCTTCTGGTTATTTAAGCACCCTTGCTCCTTCCTTGGCTTCCTTTAAACACCCACTGACTTGCTCTTTGTTTGGTTGAGCCCAAATCACCCAAAGCACCGCCGCCATTCTTCGGACCTTGAAGCTCATCGGTGAAGACAGGGGTCGATGGTTTTCCTTCAAATCCTTTCACAT
Source organism: Phyllostachys edulis (assembly GCA_036346405.1). NCBI lineage: Eukaryota > Viridiplantae > Streptophyta > Magnoliopsida > Poales > Poaceae > Phyllostachys > Phyllostachys edulis. The sequence goes on from JAYEVD010000474.1 coordinate 3,897, forward strand.
CATCTCGGTGCCCTATGTGAGACCCTCAAATATTGGACCGTGCCGAATTATAAATTATACTGGTAGCATAATTCTTAATTAAGGAACAGTGTAATGTCCTTAATAAAAATCATACTAGAAGCATAATCATAATAAGTAACAATCCAACATTTAGGTTCCGGATATATGCCATGCAATAGTTCCCAGGATTAGTGACTATTGCACATATATCCTTAATCAACATTGCATCAATCACATACAAGTCATACATTCATATAATTATACATCATATTACATCTCCAATTTCGGTTGCTACAGTGTCAGGTCTGCTACAGTAACCGAAACATATACAAGAACAAATGACCTTGGGTCATTAACAAAAAGAACAACAATGAAACAAAAATATAAAAGATGACACCACCAATGGCCCCATCATCCCATGAGGCTATTGCGTGGAGGCTAGAACTAGCATTACTCGTTAAGCGTCACCCGGATCGGCGCTAACGGGCATCTCATAAAGATATCCATCCTCACCGCAACAAGAGGTCATAAAACCACAGTACAAAAGGTACTCAAAGAAGACTTACACAAACTAATAAAAGAAAGTGTTTGTTAGAACCTATACAAAGGAATAGAAAGTTGTATATGCATAAGGTCGACAATGAGAAGGCTTAAATGGTTCCATTTTGCATAAGCGATACATCTTAACCTACAGAGTTGCTATGTTTTGATATAGCAATTTTGATAAATTGATTTGGACTAAAACAAAGTGAGTGAGTGCAATTATAAGCATAAGCAGTAACAAAAGTAAATAACACTCACAATTAAATGTGTATGACAACCATCATCTTAGAACCAATTCCCAAAACCAAACTTAGAGCAAAATCTATCTGAGATGACATTAATTCAAGTATCATCCGTGAAAGTGGACACGGCTATTGAATAGTTTTAAACCTTGCAAGGGTGTACATCTTTACCCACATGACTTAGTTAGCCAGTAAGCCTCAGGAATAATAACACACTTGCCTTTGGTGTGCGGTACAGATAAACTAAGATTTGGTATTTTTCAACAAGTTAACACTATTGAGTTGGATGACCCATGAGAGGATCCCGCTTAAACAACGACGATAGCATATATTCACCGAGGCTCACATGTTGTGCGGGAATGCCGACCCGATCAATTAAATGCAAACTCGTGTTAGCACACATATTACATGATCGGGGCCTGAAGGCGTACATGCGATGTAACACATCTACGCCTTACCCTTCTAAGAACATCGATATCAATATAAGTTCCACATGGCATACGACACGGCCGAAGACTTAAGCATCTATGCCATATGAAATCAATACACATGTCCTTACTCCAAATATCCAACTCAATAATACTAACCCTTTACTTAACCAAGCAGCGCCCATACATGCGTGTGGAAATGCGTTGGGACTTGAATTAAATTGTCGAGTTAGGTCCTTAATCAACCCGACAAGACATCCACATTTCCCAAATCTAGTGCACAAAGGCACCATCACTAGCATCCACTTGTCCAGATTTGAATTAATTGATAATGTGATTTAGAAGCATTTCCAAATCAAATAAACTGAACAAGGATCAAAGATAAATACAAATTATTTGTTGTTCCCAGGTTTGACAAGATAATCTTGTCAAACACTACCGTTCTATGGACTGCAGGGCTAAGCAAAAGTTAAAATTTAGTGTTATAACATCACAGACTACCTTAGGTTGAGTGTATGATTAAATTAAAGATAAACCACAAGTTCAGGGTATAACTAACTAGGAACAGAGCACAAATAAATTTTTATAAAGTTGCATGCACAGTGTCCTTGTATTTTGTAAATCTCTGAGTTCAAAAGATTTGGCTCAACATGGTGCGAGAGGAAGCTTGCCTTGATAGTAGTAAATAACCTCTTGCTCGAGTTCTTGGGACTCAATAAAAGACTCAACAGCTTCGGAAGAACCAATATCTAAAAGAGAATAAAATCCAATGAATACGGAAAAAGCAGAGAACAAAATGCATAAAAGAATGCATGATCAAAATGGTAAGTCATGGGTAGCAATATGCTTAAACTATATCTAATTTATTAAGGGTAATAACCCATATATATCATCTCTTGATGCATGGCTACCCAGATTTTATATTTAGTTCAAAGCTACGAGGATCGGGTTTTATACTTTGGAGCAGGACAATCTATAATTAAATTATCTATTAAGCTAAACCCCAAATAAATGAAAGATTGAGTGAAACTAAGTATATTAAGGCTAATGTTGGCCTCTTGATCATTTAATAACTAGCAATAGTCATTTAAGACTTGGACTTTTGTTGTCGGTTTGGTGAATAACCAAAAACAAGAAAGCATCGATTATCATTTTCGCTAGCTAGTGAAGTTACACAAGACTAGAGCTTCCAAGTGGATTTAAAACTAGCGAGAGTCATAAATACCACAACTAATAGATCTTGAACCTAACAGGTCGGACTAAAGAAAGAAATAGAGACTTTTGTTATTTGTCGGTTTAGACTAAAATAGCAAAAGAGTTTTGCCAGATTTGGCTACTTTGGAGTAAGAACTAACTAGAAAGCCACTAATACTACAACACATTCATGCGAACCTTAATTGTCCGATTACCTAAAGAAAGAGGAAAAAGAGGCTATTTTGTCGGTTAACCCGACAAAACCATAGGAAGAAGGGTTTGCATTAATAAATACTCCGGTGCTCATAATAAGCAAAAGGAGGCCTAATGATACTAGGGTTTACTTATGACCGATAGACTAGTATCTTGACAAGAGAAACTCTATTTCTTGAAAAGCGATATGAAAGACCGAAAAGTTATAAAAATAACTTTTTAGTTAAAAAAGTTTGGAGTCTCACATGAACCGTTGAGTGGTCTATGGAAACTAAAGATGTTCTTAAGGATATTTAGATGATAAGACTTAAGGTTTAACTCACCGACTAGGGTTTGGAAAAGAACAGTCAAGATCTTGGTCAACAAAAGAGGTCGAAACCCTTTTTCTTGTCTTGACCAAAAGAAAATGATGGAACTTAGCTCTAAAGATCATTAGATACATTCTTGTTAAGAAAAATGGAACTCAACTCACCCAAGTGAGGTTTTCCAAAATGAAGCTTCACACTCAATTGACAGGAGCAAGAGTCCTAAGTTCAACCTACAAGAAATACCTACAACCATATTAGTATGAGATTTAGGTATGCTTGTAGTTGAACAAAGGCAGAGGAACAAGGGTGCTTCATTTGTGAAGGATGGTGACCAAGTGAAAGAACTCCTTTTGGTCAACAATGGCGAAGCCCCATGACTAGGGTTTATATAATGTTGGAGCTTCCCGGATCATCCGAGAATTCTCTAGAATCCAAGAGGTGGCACTAATGGATAGATATGAAGAGAAAATATCCCTAAATTATCTGACACCACCTCCTCCCCGCGAGAAAATTGTTTACGGTGTAAAGCAATAGAGGAAACAGAAATTCGTCACGACACATGGCCCCCGGAGTATTCTGACCATGCATCAAGACGTAGCAAATCTCAATCGAACCACGGTACCGTTCGATTCTATTTGGGCGGTTGCGATGGCGATGGCTAAAACAAGTTGAAGCGGTATCGTGAAACGTGGACCACACGATCTCCGGTGAATGGCCACGATCTAGGGTCTGTGGCGGTCGAATGGCCCACTCTGCGAGAGCCCTCCGATTTGGCTTAACGGTCGCGATGCAATGGGAAGCTGCTATCGCGGTCGATCGGCCCAATCAATAAGGGATGTCGGATCTAAATCCAACGGTGGCTTACAAAAAGGAACGCCCGGGTTTACAAGCGTGATCCAACCGTACCGTGGGATCTAATTTCTCTGGTGAGATTGAAGAGTGTGTAGGTGGTCAACAAAGACATGAAATCGAGATCCGCACGTTGAGGATCAATGGTGGAAATCACTTTGTGTGAGAGGATGGTCGAGCGTTACGGAGAGAGTGAGTACGCACGCAGTAAATCGACGGTTGAGATGGGCTAGAAGCTTGACGCTGCAGTGGAAAGCGAACGTGTCTTCGAGCAGCGACTGCGCGCTGGTTGAACCAAGTCATTTCGATTGGACGGGGGTTAGGGCGGGTCGAGCGCTCTGATGCTAGACCGAGGGTTAGGCAGGGAGGTTTGACCAGACCTATTTAAATTTTAAAAAGGTTTGACCAGGCCTTTAAATATAGCAAATAAATTTGTAAAATCTTAAAATTTTTCGAATAGCTCTTTGGGATGATATTTTCCCCAAATAAATTTTTGAAACCACAATTTCTTCTTTATAAATACATAAATAATTCATTTAGACCAACTAAGGTTTAATTAAAGACAATATTTTTCTAAAATCAAAATAATTTCCATAAATTCAACAAAAATTATTTTTGGCCATAATAATTCATCGATTTTTAATTAAAATAAATCCAGTCATAATACCAACATTGGATGGTCTTTCCTTTGAAAATTTTGATCAATTTGGAGTTTGCAATAGAATTTTGGGAAAATGGTTTGTAACATGTTACCTAAATTGCCTAAATGAGCGATAATGACATGAGCAGTGCTTTATTCTTTGTATATTAGGGTCGAGGTGTTACAAACCTACCTCCTTAAGAAAATCTAGTCCGAGATTTCTTATAATTCGAAGTTGAACAAAGATGAAGTTGAAATGATATTCTTTAGAAACATAACATCAGTTGTCTTTATTTCTTTCAAAGATAGAAAAGAAATTTCACGTAACAACATAGTCTTTGTTTTTACAACTTATGTTACATTGCTTTGTTTAACCTTGCCTTTCTTGATTCAAAGACAATTATTAAACAGCAAAAAGGTGGGGGTGTTCGATCTTCATCAGATCTTCACGCTCCCAGGTGGCTTCATCTTCAGAATGATTAGCCCACTGAATTTTTAAGAACTTAACAGTGCGATTTCTTGTCCTGCGTTCCATTTCATCGAGGATACGCACTGGTTGTTCTTGATATGAAAGATCTGGTTGCTGATCAAGATTTTCATAAGCAGTGGCCTCGGTAGGAACACGGAGGCACTTCTTTAATTGAGAAACATGAAAGGTATCATGAAGCTGCCCGGCGTGTCGGGAAGTTCAAGCGATATGCCTGACCCCTCGTTTTGCAATGATTGGAAAGGTCCGATATAACGAGGTGCTAGCTTTCCTTTCACTTGAAAGCGATGAGTACCTTTCATCGGCGACACTTTAAGATAGACAAAGTCATCTATCTCAAAACTTAGCTCACGGCGTCGATGATCGGCATAGCTCTTCTGACGAGAGGCGGTTTTCAAGCGGTCTCGAATCAGACGAACTTGCTCTTCAGCTTCCAAAACCAAGTCTGGGCCAAAGAATGGTCTTTCACCAGATTCTGACCAATTTAATGGAGTCCTACAAGCTCTTCCATACAAGGCTTCAAAAGGTGACATTTGAATACTTGCTTGGTAGCTATTGTTGTAGGAAAACTCCACATCTGACAAAGATTTCTCCCAATTCTTGCCATATGCTAAAACACGAGCTCTAAGAAGATCCTCCATTATTTGATTCACCCTTTCGGTTTGACCACGGGTGCGAGGATGATAAGCGATCTTTGAAGGATAATTCCGTTCCCATTGCTTGATGAAGACAATTCCAAAATGGGAAGTGAATTGAGATCCACGATGCGAAACAATAACTTTAGGAAGCAGTGGAGACAAACAATTCTAGCAATATAGAGTTACGCCAATTGCTTGCCATTAAAAGTGGTTTTGACGAGGATGAAATGAGCCACTTTTGTTAGGCGATCAATTATCACCCAAATGGCATCAAACCCATTCTCGAGACTTGGGAAGTCGGTAACAAAATCCATACCGACTTCTTCCCATTTCCATTGTGGAATAGGTAAAGGTGAAGGGTACCAAAGGTTTCAAGTGCTCGGCTTTAACCCTTTGGCAAATATCACATTCAACAACAAATCGAGCAATTTGCCTTTTCATCTTGCTCCACCAAAATGTTTTATTTAAATCTGGTACATCTTAGTGCTTCGGGATGTATAGAAAACTTGGAATTATGAGCCTCTTTAAAATTAACTCTCGGTTGTGGATCGGAGGTACAACCAGACGATTGCGATATCGAATGGTACCACGAGCATCTTCGAGAAAATTCATTGGCTTTACCTGCCTTCATGTTTTCCTTGATCTCTGCTACCTCAGTATCAGTTTTCTGGACCTCCAGAATCTGGTCTTCGAGTGTTCACTTTACTTCTAAGGCAGCAAGAAATCCAACTTCGACCATTTCGAGACTTAAGCGCTGAAAATTAGTACATAAGCTCTTAGTCGAAGGAATTGTTGATAAGCAATTGCATTGTGACTTCCTGCTCAGAGCATCAACCACAACATTGGCTTTGCCAGGATGGTAGTGAATACCCATATCGTAGTCCTTGATCAATTCAAGCCATCTTCTTTGTCTCATATTCAGATCAACTTGCGTGAATATGTATTTTGAACTTTATGATCGGTTATAGATTTCATAGCGATTGCCAAGAAGGTAATGTCGCCAAATCTTTAATGCATGGACTCTGTTGCCAATTCCAAATCATGGGTAGGATAATTAACCTCATGAGGTTGCAATTGTCGGATGCATATGCCACAACTCGGCCCTCTTGCATAAGCACACAGACCAAGTCCATGGCGAGATGCATCACAATAGATATCAAAATTCTTATGGATATCGGAAGAGTGAGAACAGAGCTTGATCAGAGCTTTCTCAAAAGTCAAAGCTGTTTTCACATTCCACCGACCAAAAGAATTTGTTCTCTTTCTTCAAAAGTGAGTCGATTGGTGCGGAAATCTTGGAAAAGTTTTCAATGAACCTACGGTAATATCCATAAGTCCAAGGAAACTTGAATTTGAGGAACATTCTTGGGTGCTTCGATCTAGTACATCTTGTACTTTCTTTGGGGTCAATGATAATACCTCCTTGGATAATACATGCCCGAAATGCAACTTGCTTGAGCCGAAAGCACACTTGCTAAATTTGGCATATAAGCGATGCTTCGAAGTGTTTCGGCCTAAGTCTCAAATGATGCTCATGCTCTTCGTCGGACTTGGAATAGATAAGAATGTCGTCAATGAACACAACAACAAACTTATCCAAGAAATCCATGAATAATGAATTCATTAGATTCATGAAATAAGCGAGGAGCATTTGTTAGACCAAAGGACATAACGGTATACTCGTATAATCCATAACGAGTAGAGAATCTTGTTTTAGGAATATCCTCCGTTCTAACCTTGATCGATGATAGCCCGAGCATAAATCAATCTTGGAAAAGACACGGGCTCTAGTTAAGCGGTCAAACAGATCATCAATTAGGGAAGAGGATACTTATTCTTGATAGTAACCTCATTTAGCAGACGGTAATCTACACACATCCGTAAAGTCGATCTTTCTTTTGACAAAGATAGCGGGCATCCCCAAGGTGAGGAACTTCGATCGAATGAATCCTTGTCAAGCAATTCTCCAAATTGTTTCTTCAACTCAAATAGCTCATTGGAAGGCATGCGATAAGGTCTTCTCGAAATGGGAGTAGTACCAGAACTAGTTCAATCACGAACTCTACTTCCGATCGGGTGGCATCTGGGAAGTTCTTGAGAAAGACGTCAGGATATTCACACACTACAGTCTTGACTCCAAAGTAGGAGTGGTATCGACTTTCAATGCACCAAGGTGAGAATGAATCTGTTCTAGGTGAAAAAATGGTGAAAGGCCATTTTTATTAGTGAGGATATAGTTATTTGGGCACAATTAATTTGGCGAAATTCTTGGACAACCAGTCCATACCCAAAATGACATCTATCCTTTAGAGTTTATCACAATCAGATCAGCCCAAAAATCTACCCTTCAATATTGATATTGACATTAAAGGCGATTTGATCGGTCATAAATCTTGACCCAAAGTAGTGAATAATATGAGGTGGATGAAGCGGATGCATATCTAGCGATGTTGAGTAGCAACCGCCTACTAATAAAGAATGGGATGCTCGAGTCAAATAAAACAATAGTTGAACTGAAATTAACTAGGAGCATACCAAGGATAACCTCAGTGCCTCGGCCTTTTCTTGATTGATTAGTTGATTCACGACGCCATGATCGGAGCAGGTCGAGCTTGACAACCGCCTTTAGGAGAGGTGCAGAGACACCGTAGTCGGAGATGGTGAGCAGTGGCAACCCTCGTGCCTTAGCAAAGCATCGATTAAAAATGCCCCGGCGTCCACAATGATAGCATATCACACCCGGCCTGACATTGATAGCAGAGTAGGTGGCTGTGTCCACTAGGTCGGGACTGTCCAGCGGGTGGCGGTGGGCGAAAAGCAAACACCGGCGCCCTAGGTGGAGCTGGAGCGGCGCTCGGAAAGACTGAGGCTGCCACAGACGCGGTCTAATGAGCGCCACTATATGTAAATTGGGTGGTATCTTCGTCGCAAGTGAATCTTCAAAGCCTTACTCTTGGTTTCAGCAATGATAGCTTTGTCCACAAGATGTTGGAAGTTTCGAAATCTTGTATTGCCAAAGCCATCCGCAATTCTTCGATAGCCCATTCATGAAAGCGGTTTGACGGCGAGTGTCGGTCGAAACATCGTCGGCGTCATCGAGCAAGAAAATTGAACTCATGAAGATACTCGGTCAGCGACTTTCGCCCTTGTTTGAGAGCGAGGAATTCTCGTTTGCTTGAGCATCATTACTCCCTCGGGAATATGGGCCTCATGAAAAGCCTCCATGAACTCAAGCCGTAGGAGTATGGCGGTGGGTTGGATAGCCAAATAATTATCCCACCAATTACTAATGGTCGGTCGGTGGTAGCTAGCATCTGAGAACCTTTTCCTTTCGAACATTGGGCAATGGTCGACTTCTTTTCAATTTCCGAAGCCGATCCTCTGCCTCTATTGGATCTGAGAGGTGGAGAACAACTGGCGGGTTAGTTATTGAAAGTCGTGAGACTTCCTCGCCCATCTTGAACTCGGCTCTACCACCGGTGTAGGAGTAGAGGAGGTGTTCTGCATAATCTGCTCCAATATCGCGTTTGGTCCATGCGGTTGCGCTCAATTTGCATGAGCACGTCCGCCATAGTGGGTGGTGGAGGAAGCTCCTCTTCCTGTCTACCACCTTGCGGACCATGGGATCCGGAAGGGTCAGTCTGCTCCCCCTGAGTTTGGAGAACAGGGGTAGAGAACCTCTCCTCTTGTTTTGTTCGCGATCGAGTGGTTGGTCCTGTCATCCTGTTGCCATATAATGGTTAACAACATAACAAGGATACACTCGAGCTAACACATACAAGATTCTGAGAAGGAAAAGAAATAAATACTAAACTTAATTATGCACAATGCCATGACATGCAGCCGAATAAACACCACACAGTAACACACAGTCCAATAAAAAGGACAGCTCCCATTCCCCTGTAATATGTCGGCTATACCAACAGCTCAACACAACAAAACAGAACACACCCAAAAGTCGGTCTCCATTTCATTATAACAAGCGGCTGATCAGCACCATAATCACAATAAAACCGGTACAACAAAAGTCAGTCCCACTTTACTAACAGCCAACCGAAAAAGAAACACATTAAGTCCAGTTGACACAAGTCGGCAACCACAGTACCAAGTTCCAAAATACAAAGGTCGGCACCCCACAACTATACAAAACACAGGTTATGCTATTACACACTATTTAATAGACAATACTAGCCTATTACACAACTAAGGCCAAACATGGCATCCAGCACCTAGGTATAGTCATTACGGTTAAAATTCACCGGGAACTCATTTAACAGATGAGCTTCTGGTGAACCCGTATCGATAGGATCCCTAGGGCTAATAAGACGAGTAGGAGAACCCAGCAGCAAGTGATGGCCACCAGAGTGTGTAGGCCGCTGAGTGCGAGGAAATCCAGCAGACATCCGTGCCTGACGACACTGACCAAGGACAGGAACAAGCCCCGGCACCTCTGGAAGTCTCAATCCCTGTGGTACAGTGGCCGCTGGTGGGATCTCATTGTTGCCATAGAATACGTTACGAGGAACGCGGTTTGTGGCAACACCAAGCCTCAAATATTCTTGTGCCTCGTGCAGACGACGGCGGGTTTCCCATAACTCGCACACGAGACAGTGATAGGTTTGGTCCATGATACGGACTAACCTCGCTAACTCGCGTACGTATGGGTCCTCTCCAAACTGAATCTCATCAAACGTAATCACATCCGACCTAGGGCCATGTTTCAGGAAGTGTACATAGGGTGGCTGGGACAGCTCCGTCAAATCATGACGAAGGAGACCCATCATCCCACGCGGCTTCTGCCTGACCATAGACTCGGAAGTAGCGCGTCGACGTGGATCTGATGAGGGACACTACCCACCACCTGTCTGGCGATCACATTAATGATAGCTTGGTACTCTTCCATGCCAGGACCTCGATCTCGACGGTAGATGGCATACTCTGGCTGATACGTGAAATTGGCCCGCCACATCATGTCTCGAAGTAAGGTAGGAAACCCGTCCACTTCTTGACTCGAGTCTCTTTAATTAAATACCGACCACTCATCTGAGATAAAAGACAAGGTAGATAAGCGATCTTGGAAAATCAACGAGAAGGTGGATAAAATTGACACTAAAAGAAGATAAGAAATAAAAGATAGCAGACTTAGATCTTTAGAAATTAATTTGAGTTAAAATAATGTCACAGAGACTCACTAAAGGTAACACCCATGCTAATTCTATCCTACTGAAGCAAGCGTATGCTCGATACCAATTTGTGAGACCCTCAAATATTGGAATGTGCGAATTATAAATTATATTGGTAGCATAATTCTTAATTAAGGAACGATGTAATGTCCTTAATAAAAATCATACTAGAAGCATAATCATAATAAGTAACAATCCAACATTTAGGTTCCCGGATATATGCCATGCAATAGTTCCCAGGATTAGTGACTATTGCACATATATCCTTAATCAACATTGCATCAATCACATACAAGTCATACATTCATATAATTATACATCATATTACATCTCCAATTTCGGTTGCTACAGATTGTCAGTGCTCTACAAGAATCAAACATATATAAGAACAAATGACCTTGGGTCATTAACAAAAAGCAACAAATGAAACAAAATATAAAAGATGACACCACCAATGGCCCCATCATCCCGCAGGCTATTGCGTGGAGGCTAGAACTAGCATTACTCGTTAGCGTCACCCAGATCGGCGCTAACGGGCATCTCATAAAGATATCCATCCTCACCTGCAACAAGAGGTCATAAAACCACAGTACAAAAGGTACTCAAACAAGACTTCACAAACTAATAAAAGAAAGTGTTTGTTAGAACCTATACAAAGGAATAGAAAGTTGTATATGCATAAGGCTGACAACAGAAGGCTTAAATGGTTCCATTTTGCATAAAGCGATACATCTTAACCTACAGTTGCTATGTTTTGATATAGCAATTTTGATAAATTGATTTGGACTAAAACAGTGAGTGAGTGCAATTATAAGCATAAACAGTAACAAAAGTAAATAACAGCTCACAATTAAATGTGTATGACAACCATCATGCCGAACCAATTCCCAAAACCAAACTTAGAGCAAAATCTATACAGATGACATTAATTCAAGTATCATCCGTAACCGTGGACACGGCTATTCGAATAGTTTTAAACCTTGCAAGGGTGTACATCTTTACCCACATGACTTAGTTAGCCCGTAAGCCTCCGGAATAATAACACACTGCCTTTGGTGTGTGGCCGTAAACTAAGATTTGGTATTTTTCAACAAGTTAACACTATTGAGTTGGATGACCCATGTGAGATCGATCCGCTTAAACAACGATCGATAGCATATATTCAACCGAGGCTCACATGTTGTAACAAGAATGCCGACCGATCAATTAAATGCAAACTCGTGTTAGCCACACATATTACACATGATCGGGGCCTGAAGGAGCGTACATGCGATGTAACACATCTCGCCTTACCCTTCTAAGAACATCGATATCAATATAAGTTCCACATGGCATACGACACGGCCGAAGACTTAAGCATCTATGCCATATGAAATCAATACACATGTCCTTACTCTCCAAAGATATCCAACTCAATAATACTAACCCTTTACTTAACCAAAGCAGCGCCCATACATCTGCGTGTGGAAATGCGTTAGGACTTGAATTAAATTGTCGAGTTAGGTCCTTAATCAACCCGGACAAGACATCCACATTTCCCAAATCTCGTGCACAAAGGCACCATCACTAGCATCCACTTGTCCGATTTGAATTAATTGATAACAGGATTTAGAAGTATTTCCAAATCAAATAAACTGAACAAGGATCAAAGATAAATACAAATTATTTGTTGTTCCCAGGTTTGACAAGATAATCTTGTCAAACACTACCGTTCTATGGACTGCAGGGCTAAGCAAAAGTTAAAATTTAGTGTTATAACATCACAGACTACCTTAGGTTGAGTGTATGATTAAATTAAAGATAAACCACAAGTTCAAGGTATAACTAACTAGGAACAGAGCACAAATAAATTTTTATAAAGTTGCATGCACAGTGTCACTGTATTTTGTAAATCTCTGAGTTCAAAAGATTTGGCTCAACATGGTGCGAGAGGAAGCTTGCCTTGATAGTAGTAAATAACCTCTTGCTCAGGTTCTTGGGACTCAATAAAAGACTCAACAGTTTCAGAAGAACCAATATCTAAAAGAGAATAAAATCCAATGAATACAGGAAAAACAGAGAACAAAATGCATAAAAGAATGCATGATCAAAATGGTAAGTCATGGGTAGCAATATGCTTAAACTATATCTAATTTATTAAGGGTAATAACCCATATATATCATCTCTTGACAAGTGGCTACCCGATTTTATATTTAGTTCAAAGCTACGAGGATCGGGTTTTATACCTTTGGAGCAGGACAATCTATAATTAAATTATCTATTAAGCTAAACCCCAAATAAATGAAAGATTGAGCTGAAACTAAGTATATTAAGGCTAATGTTGGCCTACTGATCATTTAATAACTAGCAATAGTCATTTAAGACTTGGACTTTTGTTGTCGGTTTGGTGAATAACCAAAAACAGTAAAGCATCAGTTATCATTTTCGGCTAGCTAGTGAAGTTACACAAGACTAGAGCTTCCAAGTGGATTTAAAACTAACTGAGAGTCATAAATATACCACAACTAATAGATGCTGAACCTAACCGGTCAGACTAAAGAAAGAAATAGAGACTTTTGTTATTTGTCGGTTTAGACTAAAACAGCAAAAGAGTTTTGCCCAGATTTCGGCTACTTTGGAGTAAGAACTAACTAGAAAGCCACTAATACTACAACACATTCATGCGAACCTTAATTGTCCAGTTACCTAAAGAAAGAGGAAAAAGAGGCTATTTTGTCGGTTAACCCGACAAAACCATAGGAGAAGGGGTTTGCATTAATAAATACTCCAGTGCTCATAATAAGCAAAAGGAGGCCTAATGATACTAGGGTTTACTTATGACCTGATAGACTAGTATCTTGACAAGAGAAACTCTATTTCTTGAAAAGCGATATGAAAGACCGAAAAGTTATAAAAATAACTTTTAGTTAAAAGAAGTTTGGAGTCTCACATGAACCGTGAGTGGTCTATGGAAACTAAAGATGTTCTTAAGGATATTTAGATGATAAGACTTAAGGTTTAACTCACCACTAGGGTTTGGAAAAGAACAGTCAAGATCTTGGTCAACAAAAGAGGTCCGAGACCCTTTTTCTTGTGTTGACCAAAAGAAAATGATGGAACTTAGCTCTAAAGATCATTAGATACATTCTTGTTAAGAAAAATGGAACTCAACTCACCCAAGTGAGGTTTTCCAAAATGAAGCTTCACGACTCAATTGACAGGGAGCAGAGTCCTAAGTTCAACCTACAAGAAATACCTACAACCATATTAGTATGAGATTTAGGTATGCTTGTAGTTGAACAAAGGCGAAGGAACAAGGGTGCTTCCTTTGTGAAGGATGGTGACCAAGTGAAAGAACTCCTTTTGGTCAACAATGGCGAAGCCCCATGACTAGGGTTTATATAATGTTGGAGCTTCCCGGATCATCCGAGAATTCTCTAGAATCCAAGAGGTGGCACTAATGGATAGATATGAAGAGAAAATATCCCTAAATTCTGTACACCACCTCCTCCCCGTGAGAAAATTGTTTACGGTGTAAAGCAATAGAGAAACAAAATTCCGTCACGACATCGCGGCCCCGGAGGCTATTATGACCATGCATCAAGACGTAGCAAATCTCAACGAACCTGTACCGTTCGATTCTATTTGGGCGGTTGCGTCGCGATGGCTAAAACAAGTTGAAGCGGTATCGTGAAGCGTGGACCCACGATCTCCGGTGAATGGCCACGATCTAGGGTCTGTGGCGGTCGAGCGGCCCACTCTGCGAGAGCCCTCCGATTTGGGCTTAACGGTCGCGATGCAATGGGAAGCTGTCGCGGTCCGATCGGCCCAATCAATAAGGGATGTCGGATCTAAAACCAGCGGTGGCTTACAAAAGGAACGCCCGGAGTTTACAACGTGATCCAACGGTACAGCGGATCTAATTTCTCTGGTGAGATTGAAGAGTGTGTAGGTGGTCGAACAGCACATGAAATCAGATCCGCACGTTGAGGATCAATGGTGGAAATCACTTTGTGTGAGAGGATGGTCGAACGTTACAGAGATCGGGGCGCGCAGTAAATCGGCGGTTGAGATGGGCTAGAAGCCGGACTGCATGAGTGGAGCGATGCCGAGCCGGACTGGCGCGCTGGTTGAACCAAGTCATTTCGGTTGGACAGGGTTAGGCGGGGGTCGCTCTGAAGATTAGACCGAGGGTTAGGCGGGAGGTTTGACCAGCACCTATTTAAATTTTAAAAGGTTTGACCAGCCTTTAAATATAGCAAATAAATTTGTAAAATCTTAAAATTTTGCAGAATGGCTATTGGGATGATATATTCCCCAAATAAATTTTGAAACCACAATTTCTTCTTTATAAATACATAAATATTTCATTTAGACCAACTAAGGATTTAATTAAAGACAATATTTTCTAAAATCAAAATAATTTCCATAAATTCAACAAAAATTATTTTTGGCCATAATAATTCATCTGATTTTTATTTAAAATAAATCCCAGTCATAATACCAACATTGGATGGTCTTTCCTTTGAAAATTTTGATCAATTTGGAGTTTGCAATAGAATTTTGGGAAAATGGTTTGTAACATGTTACCTAAATTGCCTAAATGAACAGTAATGACATGAACAGTACTTTATTACTGTATATTAGGGCTGAGGCTGTTACACCCTAATCTCTTGGAGTAAAACCCCTAACTCTATTTAGGTTTGCTTCCACAGGAGCAGCCTAATTTGGAGTTTGGTCCCCTTCGGCCGAAAAGCTCCCCCTTCTTCCTCAAGTCTGGTAAGGAGCTTCTCCTTTCAATTCCTTGCTCTGGGAGCATCTCGAGTTGTATTGAGTCTAACCCAATGGCGGTCTTGCTCAATTGGCTCAGTCGTCACCTCCACTTCTTCTTCTTCGGCGCTGACAAGGGCTTTCGTCGCCAGAGCTCACCCTTCCACCTCCGAGCCTCCTCCGTGCTCAGGTACCTCCTAAGTAGCCCCTAGATGCTCAGGCACCCGCTTACTTGGACAATCGCGAGCTTTCCTTTCTTGTCGCCAGCCGTGCATGTCCCGCCGCTCATCACGGCTCGCTTGCGTTTTGGGCCACCTTCGCCGGAGTGGGTGGTACCATTGACGCGATGGTTATTGCCAACCTCGGTGGCTTTGGTTCACGCCGCCGTGCCTTAGGTCGTTGGCGGTGACCAATCTTCTTGCCGTCGAGTTTTGTCGACGACCGCCGACACCTTTAGCGGTGTCGTTAGGGCCGTCCATTTCGAGATATGTGTACGAGATGTCGCGTGGACTGTGTGTTTTGTTGTGTTATGATCAATCTGAGCCGTTCGTTCTAGAATCGCGGTTGAGATTTCACGGGTCCTTCGCAGCGTGACTTCAAACGCTGCCGCGATTCAACTCGATCGTCGGATGCAACATCGACGGCCCGCGTTCGTTGGATCCACGCGCGCGCGCGTTGCATCATTCATCTTGGGCGTCCGATCACGATATCGACGGTCCACAAATTTCCACGTCGTTTCATTTTTAGGAAATTTCCGAGGGATTTAATTGTGAACTGAAAAAGGTAATGAACTTCAAAATTGCATAACTATTTCATTTTTGCTCCAATTGAGTTAATTCAAATTTTGTTAGCTCTGGTTTAACCTCAGATTTAATCTAAAAATGTTTTTAAGCTTAGTTCAGCTCCAGAAAATGGAATGGTAAATTAGTTTAGAAATAGGCTTTAATTGTTGCTCTAAAAATTGCATTTAACTTGTAAATTGCATAAGTAATTCTCTATAGATCATTTTTGAGTGAATCCAATTTTGTTGGCTTCCTCTATTAGTGTACTAAAAGGTAGAATAGGTTTTAGTCATGTCACTATTTTTAAAATCTTTGTGGGTGCATTCTATTTGTGCTCTTGTGCATGTCTTGGAAAAATCATAGAAAATGCATACTAGCTCCAAATGAGGTGAACTCAATTGGGTTATTCATCTCATGAGGTGCTTTACTTACCATAAAAATCCCAGGTGCAACACCTCTTTGGAAAATTGTGCTAGAGAATTTAATTCGGATGAACAGTAACCGATTTGAATTTTCCAGCCATTTCCAAGCTGAGCAGATTTGTTTTGGCCATAAATTTTGCATAGAGAATCCAAATCAATTGTTTATTGTTGCTAAATTCCTTAAAAATCATGCTCTTGCTGATGTAAAAATTTCAGAGCATTTGGAGAAAGTTTGCTGTTGAGTCCTTTCGGTTTTTTTTCGTTCTTATCGGTTCTTTTCGCTTTTTCGTTAGGTGCCGACGAATGCGTTGATCCCGTGAGTGATCCTCTACAGCTTAGTGAGAAAATCCAGCAAGGCAAGAAGTTTGATCATGTTTAATCCCATTACTTTCAAAGTCTAATATATTGTTTGCAAAGGGTATGTATGCATGCTCTATTTTGTTGTTAAATTATTGTCGATTAGTTGATCCTATAGATGCATACTCTGTATGTAAATGTTCAATCTCTACTACTAAGCCTAGGAATATCTTGCTGTGATTTGGAGTTCGTTGGATGAGCTCTTGTTACTTAGTAGATGACATGTTCTTCTTTGCTTAGAAATGCTTATATTACGGTAGAATTGGCGGTTATCGACTTAGTCGATAACTTTGATCACCTAAATCTATTTATTACCATATGTCCAGCACCTTGTGTGTTGTTACTTTGTAAATCTAAAACTGAAAATAAAATATTTTAGACTTGGGCATATTGGTATGTTGGTGTGATTGATTTTGTGATTGTTTTGGGGGACTGGAATGATGCCTGAGTCAACAAGGACCGAATTACTTGCGCCATTGATCCAAGCACTTTTGTGTGCTAACCACACAAGGGGGATATGGAACCTCTCTTGACTTAGTACTTTGGTGTGTGTTAATTCCGGGTCGCATGGTGGATGTGTGTGTTGTGTTGAAAACTAAACTTTGTGTTGTGTGTGTTTTTGGGCGAATAGTGGTGGAGCGTCATCCACTACAAGGAGCATCATCCTTTTCTAAGGGTGATGAGCATTGGTCCTTTGTCTAAAGGTTCAATGACTCCGTATCAATGTATGGGTGTCTATCCATATGGGCGACTCGTAGTTAATGCATTCTATTGGAAAGTGTCATGTAAGACTAACCGTGTCGGCATACCAAAGGAAGTGTGCTAAATAGCTTGGCGAAAAGGTGGTCTCATGTGTGGGTACATTGGTACACCCCTGCAGGGTTAAATCTATTCGAATAGCCTCGTTCTAGGTTATGGACAAGCTTGGTTATTTCCCGCAAGAATTAGACTACAACCTTTAATTAAAACTTGATGTGGGTGGTATGAATGGGTAATTCATGCTATTGTTGTGGTGACTAGTGGGTTAGTCACTTCTAGGGTTGTTGTTGTCATCTATCTATTGTTATTATGTTGTTGTCTCGTTGTTAATTGCAAATTAAAAATAGATTGCAAAAACTGCTTTAAATCTATTACATTATTGCAAATGAAAACTTGCTTTATACTGAAAACAACCTACAGCCTCCACTTAAATGAGCTTGCATGTAGCATATGTATAGGTCTGTTACCCTACACGTAAGTCTTGCGAGTACATTTTTGTACTCATTTGCTTTGCTTAATTATTTTGTTGCAGAGGAGGTTGATCCCCCTGGGTTTCACTTTTGTGAGATGCGCGGTGGATTCGACGACTAGGTTGGCGGCCCGGTCGGTTGCCTTGTGGGCTATAGGCAAACCGTATGGCTTTTGTTTATCGCCATCTTATGGTTTTTGCTTCCGCTGTTTATTTAACTCTCTTAGTTGTTATTTGGCCGGTCGGCCCCTTTTGTAATAACTCTCTATTATGTGTGTCTTTTGTTTAATCTAGTTGTTCTTTGGTTCTATGTCTTGAATGGAATTGATGCATAATTTTGTAAAAGGGGTGTGTATACTGCATTTCTGGGAAGTATACATATCTCGAAGACACGGGCTATTTTGTTTGTGATGCTAGGGTCAATGGATGACTAAGCATTACAAGCCAAATAAGTCGGGGTCCTCACAATCTTTCTCCCTCAATCTCTCCAACTCATATCATGACTCAAGAACACACGATATGCGCCAAAACAGCTTTTCTGATTTTTATTATCTAAATCATAACTTGTCCACCTATATAGTACAGCCATTGGGGGGGGGGGGTTTATATAGCCTCCCATGCAAGCACAAGACTTAGATGAATAGCAACCAAATTGCTACAAGATTCTAGTCCTATTACTATTCATGTGAGCGAGATCCGAGTCGGTTCTTTGTTCACGTGAACAATAACGAACCAAAAACTTTCCTTAATTAGATTTTAAACTACTCTAGTTTTGGAATAAAAATATTAATCACCAATTGGTTGTGCGAATTGGATCCAAACTGAACCAACCCACATGCCATGTTCCCGGCGTCCTCTCCATGCATAGCCAAGTCTCCCTCTCGGTTTCCTTTGTGTTGTGGGCTTTCTTTCTCTTAGCTTCTTGCGTGAACTTGTTCCATGCACTTGGTGCTTCTTTTGGCGCCAATGCAACCCTTGCCGCCATGTCACCACATGTCTTTCTTGACCAAGACGCATGCGCTAGGGTTTTATCCCGAGAGAACTTTCCTACTCGTTGGCAAAGATCCCCATCCACCTTATCGGCCTTCACAACGTTTTGTTTTACCTTTTGTTGCAAAACAACACCAATGGCGCCAATTTGAGTTCTAGCATTAGTTTGCAATTTAGAGATGCAAACCAATGCTTTGGTAGTAGTTATGGCGTATCATCCTCCCTTTCTTGAGAAAAGACATCCTCGTCTTTTGTGTAACCTCGAGAATCTCTGTCGGGTAGTCTTCACAATCGCCTTTTTACCGATGATCTCCTCAACATGAATAGAATTCTCTGGCATAGGACACAGCGTATATGTAACATCCCGTTTTCCTTATAGTTCTTGCCAAAGTTTTCAAAATAAAAGTAACCATTTGGCTTTATTGAGAATCCAAAGCTTAACCTGAGATTTTGAAATCTGGAGAGTTCAATTGGAATTAATCAAACCTTAACTAAGTTCTTTGTTGGTGTTCCTTGCCGGTTGTAGCTCTCTGTTGTGTCTTTGCTGCTCTTGGGTTGTTGTGTCTCCGAGCCTCTCTGTGTGCCCCTGGTTTGTCTTCTCTTTTAACTTTCTTTGTTGGTTTGAATCTCTTTGAGGTTTTAGACCTCCCCCACCGCTCCAACCATCCCCGTGGACCTCTCACCTCCTTTTGAATCCCTTCTGAGTTCTCTGGGGCGCTCTAGAGTTTCTCTGGACCTCCCCGTGCCCTTTTGGGACCTCCACTGATCTATTTGGACCTCCCCTGTGTTCAAATAGACCTCCCTTGGTCCCCTCGGACCTCCTCGGCGTCTTTTAGGACCTCCCTTGTTGAGATCTGGCCGTTAGGACCTCCTCATGGAGATCTTAGCCGCCTGAGACCTCCCTTGTTGAGATCGGCCGTTAGGACCTCCTCATGGAGATCTTAGCCGCATGAGACCTCCCCTTGTTGAGATCTGGCCGTTAGGACCTCCCTCATGGAGATCTTAGCCGCCTGAGACCTCCCTTGTTGAGATCTGGCGTTAGGACCTCCTCATGGAGATCTTAGCCGCCTGAGACCTCCCTTGTTGAGATCTGGCCGTTAGGACCTCCCTCATGGAGATCTTAGCCGCATGAGACCTCCCCTTGTTGAGATCTAGCCGTTAGGACCTCCCTCATAGAGATCTTAGCCGCAGACCTCCCTTGTTGAGATCTGGCCGTTAGGACCTCCTCATGGAGATCTTAGCCGCACAGACCTCCCTTGTTGAGATCGGCCATTAGAACCTCCCTCATGGAAATCTTAGCCGCCTGAGACCTCCCTTGTTGAGATCTCGCCGTTAGGACCTCCCTCATGGAGATCTTAGCCGCCTGAGACCTCCCTTGTTGAGATCTGGCCGTTAGGACCTCCTCATGGAGATCTTAGCCGCCTGAGACCTCCTTTTGAGATCTTGACCGTTGGATCTCCTTTTGGAGATCTACTCGTCGAGACCTCCCGCACCTTTGATCCGGACCGTTGAGGTCCTCCCTTTGAGATCTTGACCGTTGGATCTCCCTTTTGAGATCTACTCGTCAGACCTCCCAACCTTTGATCTGGACCGTTGAGGTCCTCCCTTTTGAGATCTAAGTGTCAGGACCTCCCCCTTGAAGCATTCTGGACCTCCTGTCCAAGACCTCCCTTGAGGTCTTTTGCGGGGGCGACCCTTGCGGTGGGGCCATACCTTTGACCAACTGTGCACCCTTTTGACTGGCCCCACTTGCCAGCCCCTCTCCACATTGTTATCATTGCTCTTGCCTCAGAACTCTGTGCGCATTTAATAGGTGTCGGGTCACATTAAATGCAGTCCCATCTGAGGTACTTTATTTCAATTCTTTTGGGCAAGCCTTGCCCCCGGTAGTCCCGATTGCCAACATGTCACAAGGTTTTCCTTGTGGTGCACACTACTAACTTCGGCTATATATAGCCTGGGAGGGCTGGCCTTTGTAACCTTTTGCTCATTTCTTCCTTCCCTGCCTCCTCTGCTCGGTTCTTCCTTGCGCAAGACCTTCCCCAGGAGCTCTTTGAGGCTGTGTTAAGCCTCTTGGTTTCCTTTTGGCTGTGTTGGTTTGAGTTCCTTTTTGGTTCTTTTGAAATTCTTTGGCTTAGTGTGGTTTCGCTTATCTGGTTTTCTTGCTGACGTGTAGATCACGAGTTTGAGGAAATCTTGGACCCACTCTTCTTCTTTGAAGGCTCTCCTTTGCTTGACCAAGGCAAGCCACAGACCTCCTTTTGATCATCTTGAACCTAGTGTTGCAAATATATTTCGGTTTTACTTTGTCATGTATGGCTATGTTTATAAGAAAATGGTTTGGGCTGTAGTTACTTGCCTACTTGTTGTTATGCCTCCTTCATATTTTGTCCCCATCATGTTGTCATGCTCACCTTGTAAGCCCTAGGATGGATATCTAGTTGGTGTTCTTTGTTATTTGCCAACATGGGGGCCGTAGGTCTATATAGCTTTGCTTAGATAACGTGTTGCGGACACATCATGCTTCACCTTTAATAATCTTGACTAATAAGTTGTGGAATGTGTGGTTGGTGCCACTATTGAGCAGCTATGGCAGGATGCCTAAGCTGTATTGACTATGGTTTGAGACCACTTGGTTAAAACTTGTGTGCGAGATTGGGTGGTCTTTTGGCATGGGTTAATACAAATGGTTTCTTTGAGGCAAGAAGGCAGGAGTGAGTAGTGGGTGCTATGCACACTTGGTTGTGGATGTCTTGCCTTAGCACAATTAAGGACTTAACTTTGTGTCTATTGATGCAGGCCAAACAAGTGCAACCACAAGATCATTTTATGGGAATGGTGAAAATGAATAATTAGCAATGAGATGGCTTGGGGCTGTTGTGGTTGGCGTGTGATTAGTTGGCGCAAGAGGGGCACCCATAACCCTCATGGATTTCTAGACCACGAGGAGGATTGCGAAACCTTAGCGGCAGCTCTCGAGTCAGTTCAAAGCTTTGTAAAGGCCTTGCGCTCTCTAGACTACTCATCTTAGGAAGTGAGCAAGGGTGACCGGAACCCATCCCGCTAGAGAGATCGTGGATTGTGGGTAAAGTTGTACGCCTCTACAGAGTACAAGATCTATTCGAATAGCCAAGTCCTTGGTCATGGACATGCTCAGTGAAAATGGTGCAAGGGGTAGTTGTTTTGAAATATTTGCGTCATTTGGGCACTCAAATGAGATGCCTTAGCTTTGCCTCGAAGAGACCTTGGCCGCTCTAGAGGGTCGGGGTTGGCTCGGGTAGGGGTCGAGGACCTGCCTGGACCTCTTGAGTGGGTGCTCTTGAGTGGTTGTTGGGTGAGGACACAGCCTTTGGTGTGACCAGACCTCCCCATTTTTCGGTTGTGGATGTGGTGGTGCCCACTCCACTTTTTCAACGATCAATTTACTATGTATTATGGTTTTACCTTCTTTGCCTTACAATCTATTATTGCTATTATTGTCAAACTTGGCTTTGCAAGCTAACCATCTGACTCTCCATTGGTAAGTCCTTGCATGAATATTATTGCATCTTTGCTCCAGTGACTTCTTGAGTACATTCCAAGTACTCATGGCTTAAGCTCTGTGTCAAGCAGATTATAAAGATGACCAAGTGTAGGGCGGTGCAGACCTCTTGAGGAGGAGTTCTTTGACGACTAAGTCGCTTAGGGCGTCCTCCACCCGACAGCCTGTGGTGCTTGTTGGATAGCTTTTGCGTGTTTTGGTGTTTGAGCCCTAGAGCTCTCTGTTGCCAGTTGTAAGTCCTTGCTGGCTTTGTAAGCCCTCAGTGGCAGACCTCTTGTTGACAAGCTTGACCATAAGGTCCTGTTATATATTAAGTTTAATTTGTCTACTTCATCTTTGTTTGACCTCGTGGTTGTGATATTAGCTTGTGTTCTTGTGTGAGCTAGCTCTGTTGTCCTGGGACTAGCTCAGTTGCACAGGGACAGGACCACCAGGGGGTCCTACGGGACTTAGCCTGGGAGGTCCTGTTGGACCTCTCTAGTGATGTACCTGGAGGTGCTACCGAGTGGGTGGAGGCCAAGGCCTCTAGGAGGTCCTTTAGACCTCCTGGGAGGTCCTGGCAGACCTCCTCGGTATTGCACCAGGCGGTGTTACCACTCCTTGTGGTGGCTCCGCAGCGCAAAAAAAAAACATTTGGTCCTCCCGGACCTCCTATGGTGCATCACAGGGTGGGTCGTCACAATATATGATCTTCCCTAATGCACCAAAGAGTACTTGTTGGACCTCCCGTGGTGCGTAGCATTACGATCATACTGCCACGGACGCCCCAACAGCAAGTGACATGCATGCATAGGCACGACGTCACACTACACTTTGTCGTGATAGTCTCCCACTGAAAAACAAACTTTGACATGATGAGTAATTTTCAGTTTACTGACATTATGCAACCATTGTGCATAATACGGTTCTGGATGTCGCCATGTTGTCAACCCCAAAGCTTGTGATGAACCATAAGGTTCTATTTGTTGGCCCGATCTTTCGATGAGAGCGATAAGTTCGGTGGCGTCGCTTAACCACGGCGATCCTGCTCACGAACACGCAAGGCTCGAAACCACGCAATCATTGAATCGATTGACTAGTCGTTATCAACCGTGCACGAATACCGCTGTTGACGACGAAGGTCGATTCACTCGCATACTGCGAAGAAGCACGCAAGAACAAGATAAAGCAATCTGAAATTGCGAATAAAGATTGAAATATTGAAATTGGGATTTTGATAGCGGTATTAAGGTTGGTCTAGTCGACACAAGCCAATACATGAAGTTGCGACAATGCTAACTCTTAACTCAACAAAATCCAAGGAAAACTAAAGGAGTGCAGCCTCCTTATATAGGGGAAGGAGGAGCCGCAAAACTAAAAGACTAGCAATGTGGTACTATTCATGAGTTACTATTCATGTGAATAGTGCCATGAACAGTAACCATGAATAGTGCATCTGGCCCAGGTGGAGGCGGCCGGCCCAAATAGGCCAAGGAGGTGGTCGGCCTAAATAACCTAGAGTGGTGGCTGCCCTTTGGGCCAAATAATTAATACAAATACAAGGCCCTCGGCCCAATGTGAGGTGTCAAGACACGGTATAAGTGAAGTAAATTAAATCGGCATGTTGGAGTAGCGTCTGACGCAGCCGAATCGATGACAGTCAAGTAGTCTGGTTCGAGGTGGGGTAGCGGTCGTATCCGGCGGGTCGATGTCCTCATCATCCTCCCTTTCTTGCATTTGAGTCGTCCTCGACTCACGCTCATCCTCTAATGGCAAGAGAAGCTTTAAAACTTGTAGCAATGCATTCTCATCTTTCTGCAAAATGTTAGCAATAACAGGTGGCAAAGAAATAGAGAAAACTTTGGAAATTAAAGGTGATTGTGCATGCATCAAATCAGCAAAGGTACATGTTCTCGTAGCATTCAGTTTGCAACTCAATTTGCCAGTATAAGTGAAGTATAAAGTAGAGTTATTCATTGCTCTGTGAATGGACAGCACAATAATTGAATTCAAAGTGTACAAGTCATTCATATAATCATCTTTCAATTGAGCAATAGCAAATTCATCTAGCAAGGGTGCAAAGATTTGTAGGTTCTTCCATAATTCAACATTGTTATTCAGATTGTCCATACTAGATGGTGCAATATAAGGTGAACACATAGGCATTGGATGAGTACTAAATTTTATTTTCCTCTCAGATTGAACAAGGTTCAGCACACAAGAATTGTTATCCAAAACAACAAGTTTCAATTCATCCATATGAGCACAAGTTATGCATATTCGATAAACCGAAATTGGTTGTCTATACCATAATCTCCAATGAATTTAAAATAGTAGGTGGAGGTGCTAGAAAAGAATTTAGAGATGAAAGTTCAAAAACTTTCTCCTAGCACATTCAAACTAATGGGCTCATTAAGCATGATATAGCACAAAGTATCGTGAGGGATATTCTATCAAGTACTTCCTTATGTGTAATTAATTAGACATGTGCACAATTATGAGATTTAAGAGCAGCACATGGTTTGTTCAAGTCAACATAAGAAAATTCACAAGATTGCACTACAAGAGGTATATACTCACAAGGTGGCTCTATATCTTGCTTTAGCACCAAATCGATATCTTTGTCATTGTCGTCCTCATCGACATCAGAGGTACCTCAAACTTCTCCTCTAATGACTTAGGATGCACCAAATCATCATTCATCTCTTCAAGCGTCTCGGCGATGTCACGGAGATGGAGTAGGAGCTAAAACAATGTCACATTTTTAGTTACCTTAGGTTGCACTTCACTTGTATTGTGGGTGGTGGAGGTACAAAACAACGTTGCAATTTCTTCTTCATCTGCTCCCATGTGTACATGAAGTGGTACTCCAGATTCGACCACCAATGTTGAACATCACCGATCAGTGCCGTCCTTGCCATGCTCATCTTCTCATAAGGATCAAGGTCCTGTCTTTCAAAGTAGATATCCAACATATTAACCCATATAAAGTAGTCCAACGGCGTACTCTCGCGGTGAGTGGTAACATGTATGCAGTAGTTGTTTCCTTTGAGTTCAAATCGCACGCGATGACATCGTAATCGGCCAACTTCAACCAATCTGTCATTATTAGTAGAAAACAAGGAAACAAATCACAAGTATATATTCCTATCAACTACTAGGATCGGAGTTTCACAAGTCACTCACACTCAAGCTTATACCCGTTCTTACAAGTTCTTACCAATGCAAAGAAGGAAGTGGTACAACCGGTGGTGGTTTGTGATACTCTCACTTGCGATCAACCCAACGATTGCGAGGAGCGGCACCTGCTGAGCTAGTAGGAAGTGGAGCTCGGAAGGCTAGTATGTAGCAAAGGAATAACAATTATTCAATTCAGTATGCAAAATTGAAAAGCAGTTCAAAGTACTAGTCACAAGTGCTGGTCCTAGTCTAAACCAAACCTAGCTAGAGCAACTCGCAAGAACGACTAGTAGTAACAGCGGAAGGCCAAACTGAACAAACACGCCAACGAGCAATGGATGAAACGAGGTAGCTCTGATTTTTTTTCTTCTTCTCTCTGTTTTTTTTCTTCTCTGCTTTTTTTTTCTTCTCTGTTTTTTTTCTTCTTCTCTTCTTTTTTTTTAAATACCTCAATGCACCCTTTTAATACACACAAGATACTTGGAAGCCTCTGGAAAACAAAAGGACTTATCCTCTTCTTCAACAGCCAAGAAACAAACTATACAATGCCTCCAAGCCCGATTAGGGCGTATGCAAGCGGGCGCGCCTTCGGCAGCGGCGGTGGCAAAGCGGAAGGCGGGCGGAGGAGATGGCGCGGCTCGATTGCAGGGCGTGGCGTGTGGCGGATGGGGATGAGCGGCGGTGGCGGCGTGCGTGGCGGCGGCGTGGGTGGGTGGAGGTGGCGGTGTCGGCAACCAGCACAGCGGTGTCGGCAACTGCGCGGTGGTGGTACACGGAGAGGCGGCGCGCCGGCTTCCGAGCGGCGGCGTCCTCGAAGTGGCGGTGGCGAAATCGAGAACTGGCCGACCTAGCGGCGGCGGCAACTGGGTGGTGTAAGCTTCAGCGGCGGCTCTTGAGCAACGGCAAGGTGACGACGGCGATGGAGAAGAGTGGCTCATTGCGTGGCGGTGGCGGCGCCCCGTCGATCCTTTTTTTTGCATTGGTTCGCCGTCTGCGTGTGGCTTCTTTGTTGTGGATGAGACGCCGATGAAATCAAGACGAACGCGCGTGGGTGGTGACTTGTTTGTTTTGTTGATGCCGAGGGAAGCTGCTGGCATCTTTTTAACAGAGGCGACACTCGCGGTGACGCCCTAGGGACGTAGATGAGGCGGCCGAAACGATCTGCTAATTTGACCCAAGCGACAGCGCGTCTGTTTTTTTTTTTTGAAGAACAGCACTAATCGATTTGCAAGAAAATATAAACTAGACCAATCTAGACAAGAAACCAGCACTACGACTCGACAATGCAATGACAATTCAATAAAGCAAAACTAAAAAGAAAAATTGCAAAGGCACAAATTGGTTTGGACGATGAACTAAACCTAATTTTTTTATTTTGGCTATTTGGACTGTAGGAAAGAAAAAAAATCTCACCGATGAACTGTAGCTCTGATACCACCTGATGAACCCTAAGGTTCTATTTGTTGGCCTGATCTTTCGATGAGAACGATAAGTTTGGTAGGCGTCGCTCAACCCTGACGATCCTGCTCACGAACACGTTAAGGCTCGAAACCACGCAATCATTGAATTGATTGACTAGTCGTTATCAACCGTGCACGAATACCGGTTGACGACCACGAAGGTCGATTCTCGCATACACAATCAAGAAGCACGCATAAGAACAAGATAAAGCAATCTGAAATTGCGAATAAAGATTGAAATATTGAAATTGGGATTTGATAGCGGTATTAAGGTTGGTCTAGTCGACACAAGCCAATACATGAAGTTGCAGCAATGCTAACTCTTAACTCAACAAAATCCAAGGAAAACTAAAGGGGTGCAGCCTCCTTATATAGGGGAAGGAGGAGCCGCAAAACTAAAAGACTAGCAATGTGGTACTATTCATGAGTTACTATTCACGTGAATAGTGCTGTGAACAGTAACCATGAATAGTGCATCCAGCCCAGGTGGAGGCGGCCGGCCCAAATAGGCCAAGGAGGTGGCCGGCCCAAATAACCTAGAGTGGTGGCTGCCCTTTGGGCCAAATAATTAATACAAATACAAGGCCCTCGGCCCAATGTGAGGTGTCGCAAAGACGGTATAAGTGAAGTAAATTCGTCGGCATGTTGGAGTAGCGTCTGACGCAGCCGAATCGATGACAGTCAAGTAGTCTGGTTGGAGGTGGGGTAACGGTCATATCCGGCAGGTCGATGTCCTCATCAGCTTGCACCAAATCATTGCTAATGATATTGTTGTAGCTTCCACCATCAACGATAAGCTTGCAAACTTTGCCATTGATTTTGCACTCAGATTTGAAAACGTTGGTTCGCTGCCCTGTTGCGAGAATGGAAGTGTTGTCAACTCGAACCGTCTTAGTCAACATACAAAGTCCATCTTGTGGTGCCTCACTATTAGTTTTGTCATCATGAAACGACTCCTCTTGTTGTTTTTGGGTAGAAAGAAGGGCCGCCAATTCTGATTTCTTCTGTTCTTCCTCAGCAAATCGTTCTTCTTCACGTTTCTTGGCCTTTAGCCTTTGCCGCTGCTCTTTAATGTCTTCTTCGACCTTGTCTCGTCGCTGTCTATCTTCAAGGTACCTTGACGAGGACCAAGATATAATGTCCTTTCACGTTCCTCTCCATGGAAAGGAGTACCGCATGACGGGCGTGATGCAACTCGGTGTATGTCTTTGTTCTTTCAACCAATATGCACCAATCACCAATGAACATGCTCTCATATGCATAGGAATCACGTCACAAGTAACAACAGAAGATACCCATCCAAAGAAAATTTTACCTCCACTTGTTTTGTGATCGGAATGTGCTTGAACCTCCAAAGCAATAGATATGGCTCCGGATGTGGCTTTGTGACCAACCCCAATCTCTCCACAAGTGTTTGGCTCATGGCGTTTGTCAAGCTTCCGTGTCGATCATCATAGCACAATCTGTGTTCCCCACTCGACATCGATTGTAGAATATGTAGCTCGGATCGTGGAGTGGATCCTCCTCACATTGATCTATAGTGTAGCTGAATTGCATGACCAACTTCATGTCCTTCAGACGGCCATGTCGATACTTGATCTTCTTGACAAAGAACGGCACCGTGAGCAATCAAGCTCGATACCACGATAAGGATCCACCTAGTTGATTAGATGAATCCTGATTGTTGGCCCAATCTTTCACGGTACACTCGAAGATCAGTAGCAATCTCACAAACCAATTCGGTGAATTGAATTGTAAGAAACTCAATACACTCACAAACCAATCTAATAGATTGAATTGCAAGTAGTAGCCTTCGGTGAATAGTACTCCGAAGCAAGAGATAGATATCTTGATCTCGCTCTCAATCTTTCTCCCTCAATCTCTCCAACTCATATCACGACTCAAAAACACACGATATGCGCCAAAACGGCTTTTCTGATTTTTATTATCTAAATCATAACTTGTTCACCTATATGGTGCAGCCATGGGGGGTTTATATAGCCTCCCAAGCAAGCACAAGACTTAGATGAATAGTAACCGAATTGCTACGGTACTCCTAGTCTGATTACTATTCATGTGAATAGTAATCTAAGTCGGTTACTGTTCACGTGAACAGTAAACCGAACCAAAAAACTTTCCTTAATTAGATTTTAAACTACTCTAGTTTTGGAATAAAAATATTAATCACCAATTGGTTGTCTGAATTGGATCCAAACTGAACCAACCCACATGCCATGTTCCTGGCGTCCTCTCCATGCATGGCCAAGTGTCCCTCTCGGTTTCCTTTGTGTTGTGGGCTTTTTTTCTCTTAGCTTCTTGCGCGAACTTGTTCCATGTACTTGGTGTTTCTTTTGACGCCAATGCAACCCTTGCTGCCATGTCACCACATGTCTTTCTTGACCGCACGCATTGTGACACCCTGATTTTCAGAGCCTTTTTGAAATTTTCAAAATAAAAAGAACCATTTTGTTTTGATGAGAATTCAAAGCTTAACCTGAAATTTCATAATGGATTTAAGTTGACTAACTTAAACTTCAACAAAAATTTCCTTGAAGATTTGTTGAGTTGTTGGGGTTTTGAGGATCTTCCCTTTTGTAACATCCCCAAGTTAATTAATGATAATTAGTATGCATCTTATCAGCATGCATGACATTTTGGAATTATTTCCATCATTTATTGCACTAGGAAAATCTCAAAACAAGTTAAACATACAACTTAAATCTAAACTCCAAAAGAAATCAAGAACAAAAACTTTTGATTATCTTCTGAAACAATTTATTAAAATACTAGAATAATTATCATGATT
The DNA here is from genome assembly GCA_036346405.1 of Phyllostachys edulis. NCBI lineage: Eukaryota > Viridiplantae > Streptophyta > Magnoliopsida > Poales > Poaceae > Phyllostachys > Phyllostachys edulis. The sequence continues at coordinate 34,117 of JAYEVD010000474.1, forward strand.
TAATATAACTTTTCCAAAATTTTTGGAACTTAATTTGACCCAAAGAAAATTCAAACTCAAATCAATGACCTATTCCAAGTATGAATTTTAAATAAGACAATATATCATGAACAATAATGTTTTATAATTTTTATGGGAACTAGGTCATCCCAGGAACACCCCTAAATTATTTCAGAATTTTTAGAATTTTATTCCTAATTTTAAAGCCACGGTCAAACGCTCTATTTTCTAGTCAAACTGAATTCAACTCGGGCTCATTACTGTTCACCCGATCAACTCACAGAATCGCTCGAGCCCGTCAAGACCACGTGGTCCAGCCGCACCGCCTAAGCGTACTCGCATGCAGGCCGTTGGATCTGGATCGGAGGGCTGAAACGGAGTGGGCCGATCGGACCAGTCCAAACGGCCACTCCATCCTGGTCGTCCAGGTTATATCGAACGGCCCACGTTAACTGGGCCGATCGGACCTGTCCTTGTGACCACGCGATCTTGGCCGTCCTTTTTAAATCGTGCGGTCCAAATGAAACCGCCCGGGCCACCTTTCCTTCCGCCGCTGACACGCCGAGCCCGCCTTGTCAGTCCCTTCCCTAACCTCCCGCCGGCTCGGTCAGGGCCCGAGCGCCACGCGCCGTGCCTGCCCTGCCACCCTCCGTCAAGGCAAGCGACGTCGTTCGCCCACCGCCCACGACAGCTAGTTGTGATGACCTACCCTGTGATATACCGCAAGAGGTCCAGGAGGACCATTTTTTTTCTTGTTGCGGTGCCACCACAGGAGGAGTGGTAGCACCGCTCGGTGCATTCGAGGAGGTCTGCCAGACCTCCCAGAGGTCTTCAGACCTCTGGAGATCTTGGACTGCAATCGACCTCCCAGAGGTCTTTAGGACCTCTGGAGGTCTTTGCCACCACCCGCAGTAGCACCTCCGGGTATATCACTAGAGAGGTCCGACAGACCTCCGAGCTAAGTCCCGGGACCTCCTGGAGGTCCTGTCCCCTGCATCCGAGCTAGTCCCGGGACAAGCGTGGCTAGCTCACACAAGAACACAAGCTAATATCACAACCACGAGGTGACACAAAGATGCAGACAAATTAAACTTAATATATAACAGGACCTTATGGTCAAGCTTGTTAACAAGAGGTCTGCCACAGAGGGCTTACAAAACCCACAAGGACTTACAACTGGCAATAGGGAGCTCTGGGGCTCCAACACCAAAAGCACGCGAAAGCCATCCAACAAGCACCACAGGCTGTCGGGTGGAGGACGCCCTAGCGGCGAGGTCGTCAAGAACTCCTCCTCAAAGAGGTCTCTGACCGCAAGACTTGATCATCGTCGTGTCTGCTTTGACACAGGGCTTAAGCCATGAGTACTTTGAATGTACTCAGCAAGTCACAGGGAGCACTTATGCAACAATATTCATGCAGGGGCTTACCAATAGAGAGCTGTATGGTTAGTTTGCACAAAGCTAGGTTTTGACAATAATAACAATAATAGATTGAAAAGCAGCAAGGTAAAACAATAGTACATAATACATTTGATGCTTGAAAAAGTGGAGTGAGCACCCACTCACAACCACAACCAAAATGGGGGAGGTCTGGTCACACCCGTGACCAGGTCCTCACCCAAAAACCACTCTAGAGCACCCACTCCAGAGGTCCGAACCAGCCCCTGGACCACTACCCGAGCCAACCCTGAGCCCTCTGGAGCCGACCAAGGTCTCTTCGAGGCAAAGCCAAGGCATCTCGCTGAAGTGTCCAGTGGCACAAATTTTTGAAACAACTACCCCATGCACCATTTTCACTGAGCATGTCCATGACCAAGGACTTGGCTATTCGAATAGATTTCTCACTCTGTAGAGGTGTACAATCAGAATAACCCAAATTTTCAAAATTCAGAGAAATTTAAAACCTATTTATTTTTGTGGATTTTACGGAGTTTTAAAAGCTTTTCCTTAATTATTTTAAAGCTAAAACAAAATTAATTGCAAAACCCTTACCAAGTTTAAATTGGAATTATTTTATTTAAGTCCAAAATAACTCTAGGAATTTCTGTGAATTTTCCTAGAATTTTTGGACTCATTTTGCTATTTTCTAAAAACCAATCGAATTGTCTAAATTAAATCAAATAAGAAATCAAAAGAAATTCCAAAGCAGTCCTGGGCCAAATCCTCGCCCACCTAACTCTCTTCTCTCATTTCTGCCCAAACCAAATTTCAAGACTACACAAACCTGCGCCAAATCATGGCCCTCGGATCCTAATCCAACGCCCCGGACACCACCCTTCCCTTTCCTGTTTTCGCCGACGCCGACAGGTGGGCCCGCCCGAGCGTCTCCTTCCCCTTTCCTTCTTCAACCTCGCGCCTTTCCTTTCCTCCCCACCGCGTCCGCCATGGCCGGTTTCAAAAACCTTCCAAACGCGTCCGAATTCGGCCGCATCTCCGTGATTGGCGCGCGCATTTAAACCCTTGATCTCCTCCGCCTCCGACACGGCCTCCCCTTTCCATCTTCGTGCCCTGAATCCCCCTTTTCTGCGCCGCAGTACGCCGCGACCTTCTTGTTTCCACACAGCTTCGCCACACCCTCGCCCTATAAATAGGTGCTTGGTGCGCTTTCTCCACCGCAAAGACAACGCCATCACCCGTAGCCCTCCTCCTCCCTTCTAGCTCGCGGATTTTGAAGTTTTTCTCGGGCGGCCGAGCTTCGTTCTTCCCCGATTCCGGCGCCGCCGTCCCCGTTCCGCCTCCTTCATCTACACCAAAGAACACCACCCGACGCCGCAAAGCCGAGCACCCATCCACGCCGCCGAGGACCACGGAACACCCAGCCGACGACGACCGTACTTCCTCGCCGCCAAAGCTCGCCGCCGACGACATTCCGTCCTCGCCCGCTCGCGTCTAAGGTAGCCACTAGGTTCAGCGTCTCGTCCTCTCTCTGTTGATACCACCCGCGCATCTCGCCGCAGCGTAGAACGCCGGCGAGCACCTCGCCGGAGCGTCGCCGAGCTCGAGCCGACGTGGCTCAGCCACGTAAGCGCCAGCGCGACGCCACCTCAGCCCCTGGTCCAACGTGGCGGCCCATGTGGCGGCCACATCGGCGTCGGCACCACCTCCCAAGCCAATCACCACATAGACTTGGTCCATGTAAGCCATGTCTATGACACGGGGAACCCGTGCGTCGTGAATTATTTTAATTCCTTTAAATCCCAAAATCTCGGGGCTGACGTCATCTTGCGCAATAATTGGAATTTCCTTTAGAAAAATAATTAGGAAATTGTTTAAATAATGATTTAGGTTTAAATTTTGTAAAATTCATAACTTCCACATCCAATCTCCAAATTGGGTGTTCCAAATTTCTAAATTCATGTAAAATCATTATCTAGCCAACTAAACCAAAATTATTTAATTTGAAGCTATTTTGAATCTGTATTTAATTTTAGAATTTCTTTTAAATATCAAATCTAGGCTAAAACTTGTAAAATTCATATCTTTTGAACCTCAACTTCAAATTGAGTGATTCAAATTGCTAAAATCTTATAAAATTATTATCTAGCCAAATAAAATAAAATTTATTTCATTTGGAGTTAGTTTGATTTGTCTTTTGGATTTATTTGAATTTCATTTGAATTTGTCGTATTTTCACAGATAGACTTTGACGATTAGGAGAGGTAGATCCTTCGAGGAATTAGAGTTTCAAGACTTCAACGAAGGCAAGTTATACCCTTGACCATATTGCCCCAGTATTTTAAAGTTATTTAATTCAGTTTTAAAATTATTATTGCATGCATATTTTTAGTCAATTATTTTAATGCCCTGTTTTAATGCTTAGTTATTCCAATTGTTATTGTATGACCAATCTTGAATATTGAAATGTCATTCCTTTGTCACCATAGATAAATTGGTTTGGAAATTATTCATGCTTAGCAAATGCTTAGACCATGATTTTGATTTTGGGAGGATTTAGCCAAATCATTACAAAATTGGTTTAAACTTAAAACTATGGTATTGTTTTACCATAGAGAATTTGTAAAGGTGGTTTTTACTAAAATAAAATTAAAATGGTTTGGACTTGGGTAAACGGATGAATGGTGGGTGCGAGTTTATGCACGGGTTTAATCTGGTTAAGATTAAAACCTGTGGTTTGATTTTGAAAGACGCCCAAGTCGATTAAGGACCGGTCTTTGAGCGTATTTTGCTACGCCTTACCGTACCACCACATGTCTTGTATGGGCAAGACCGGCTTATTAATTTGGGATACCTTATAGATATTTGTGCCGTGTTGTATGTGTGGGTGTCGGTTAGACTATAGTCCCTTTGGCGCAAGAGGGGGCTCCTGAGGACTGTCGATCAATGGAAGCGAAACCTTAGCGGGCATGAGTACTTTGAGGTAGATCATTATAACGGCCTTGTGATAATTGCTTTGTCACACGCCTTAGGAAGCGTGGGTTGGCCGACACAAAAAGCATATTATCTCTTGTGGGTAAAATTGCACAAACTCTGCGAGTAGAAAACTATTGAATAGCCGCGTCATGATCATGGACATGCTAGCAAAGCCACTCCGAGTTAGACTTGTTTTTGGTTTCAAAATGATTTCAACAGACGTTTTCAGGGATGGTTAGTCCTGGGAAAGATTGGGCGGTTAGCCATTGTGATAGGAGGGTATCCTTCACCATTCAAATATGGAGGTTATCCACACTATAAAACTGTTATTTAAAATCTGATTTTAGGTATAGTATAAAATGGCCTTGGAAATTAATACGATTATTTAAATTGAAAAATGCTGCTTTGTGCAAATAAACCCTGCCATTACCCCTCGTTTACCCTATGCATGCATCTAATCTGTTATTTGACGGGTGTAACTTGCAAGCACCGTGGTAGTGCTTACTCTTGCTGAATAATCTTTATTCAGGAGAAGACCTCTATCAAGACGGTGAGGACATCGATGCTTAGGCCACGCTTCCCTGCATTTATTGCGGTGGCGAATCGTTGGGTCTACTCTCGCTATTTTATTTCATTGTGTTTTACCTTATTTGGCCTCAGGCCCGTTTGTAATAAACTTTGAATAATTATTAATAAAGTGCGTGATATGTTTTGATTATCACTTCTGTTTAACTGTGTACACTAGAAATCCTGGACTAGTGTGTGAACACAGAGAATTCGGGATCCTTCGCTCCCGGGTTCGACAAAAGTGGTATCAGAGCCATATCGACTGTAGGTCGTGGCCTTAGAAAATGCCTTAAGGACTTATTTTCAAAAACTAAAACTATTTTGGGTCTATCCAAGAGTCTTCTCAACCTTTCTCTTTAAAACAATTACTAACTCATCTCCTTCTCTAAAATTGTAGATGGCCGAAAAACCAACCCGGATCTCCCACGGAATCTTCGCAGGACATTGGGCTGCACTTCTCTGGAAGATGATGCAACACCTGGACTACAACGAAAGACCAACCTATCAAGGGTACCAGTATAAAGTGGGAAGCCAATATCGCTGGAGAGTTGAAGTGATCCTCTACGCCAACCATAACCCAAACACGGATTTCCACATCATCGACGCTCCAATAAGACGTGGTACCTTCGCCGAAGGCATTCAAGACGCAGCCAGAGAAGCCACAAGACGCCTTCGCTACACCTACAACAATCGATTCCATGGCTCCGAATTTCACTACCATCCAATGCACGTTCCGACCAGGCTGGACAGCACCTTCTGCCCAGCCGAGGACGAGGACTCTCCTGAGCTTACGCATCAGGTGAACCTGTGCAAGGCAATGGACTATGCTTATGGAAACGCTCTAGATGACCTGCGTGCCACTCAAGACAGCCTGCAAGATGCAGAAGAAAGGCTGAAGGCCGTGGAAGAAGAGCTGGCTAGCTACAAGGCAGGCGAGGGCAGCTCTAGTGAGCCAGATTATACCCCGAGCACCCCTTAGTTGTTTCCCATATTGTAAACGTTAGACGCAAGTTATGAGCTATCGTTACCCTTGTGATAGCCATAATCAAAGAATAAGATAAAATAATAAAAGGACTATTTTGGAAAAATCTTGGCTCTTTGTCTTGTGATTATTCTTGGACTATTTAGATTTACCCCCTTTAGAGTTTTCTTTCTATCTCTCTCTTCTAAAACCCTTAGAAACATCTAGCAGATGGTGACCACCCGTCTTGGCGTGGCGGTGCTCAAGGCCGTGGAACGCGAACGCGGATTTTCGGAAAATCCCGCCCAAAGAACCACCACCTCCACCAATGAAGAACCTAGTCAAGGCCAATTAATGGCACACAGACACATATGATGAGTTTGTGGCCTGGGCCGCTTAGCAAAGATGCAAAGACATGCAAACCGCAACTCACACTCCACCTCCGCTCCACCTCCACCTCCGCAGAGGTCGCGATGTCGGAGTTCATGAGGATCGTCCTCCGACATTTTTAAGCAAAGATCAACCTATGGATGCCGACGATTGGCTCCGTGCCATAGGAAGAAACCGGATATCACTCGGTGCTCGGATCGTGAAAGGGTACTTTTTGCCGCTCATCAACTCGGTCCCGCCGAGTGGTGGGACAATCTCGCATCACCCATGCCAATGCTCAAGCTATTACTTGGGAAGAGTTTGTGCGAAGCTTTCATCATGCTCACATTCCGCGAGGATGATGGCATTGAAAAGAAGGAATTGGCGTGCTTCGCCAAGGCAACCTTCGGTGAGCGAGTACTTGCATAAGTTCAATCAACTTGCTCGCCTCGCCCGCATGACGAGCCAAGGATGAAGACAGCAGAAAAGTTCATGGAAGGATGAATGATGAGATATCTGTCCGGTGATTTCCGAGATTTCACCAATTTCCAACAATTGGTGGACAAGGCAATTCGCCAGAAGCCAAACATACAGAGATGGAGAACATAGCGAAGGATGGTGCGCAAAAATTTAATCTTTGGAGGACAACCCAAACCTCGCCTCGCTCAACCCCAACCACCGCAAAGATGGAAGATTCCAATTCTCGCCCGTAATCCCACCTCCGCGCGGCGCTCCAACACTTCGGTTTCGCAACAACTCAACTAGAGGCCGCCCAGCAGAAAAACTCGGCTTCATCTGCGGCAAAGAAGAAGAACTGCTTCCATCAAGAACGAGGCGGGACATTATGCCAATAGATGTCCAAAGAAGTAGCAGGGCACAGCTCCAGCCAAGCCAGCACCTAGAGTTCCAACCACCAGCGGCACCAAGCCGTCAGCTCAATACACGAAGGGACGTGTGAACCACGTCACGGCAGAAGAGGTTCAAGCAAAGACCGGATGTCGTTTGGTACGTTTCTTATTAATTCAAGACCAAAGATCACCCTATTTGATTCCGGAGCATCACATTCCTTTGTTTCCAATAAATTTGTGGGAAAATATGGGTTACCTATCTCCTCTTTAGTTAACCCCATGATAGTCCACTCCCCGGGCTCAGAAATGAGAACCAATTCTCTATGCCCAAACCTTACCCTTGAAATATCTGGAGTACTTTTTCTAGCGGACTTGATAGTCCTGCAATCTCAAGGTCTAGATGTGATTCTTGGAATGGATTGGCTAGCCAAGAATCAGGGACATATAGACTGTGCTAATAGATCTATCACCCTCACTAATGAACAAGGAGAATCAGTAGAATTCAAACCCAAGTTATCAACCGGAGGAAGTCCCATCCTGACCAGCTTGAAGGAAATAAAACTTGAAGACATACCAGTTGTGCAAGAATACCCAGATGTCTTTCCTGATGAGTTACCCGGCATGCCACCAGATAGGGACGTAATGTTCTTAATTGACTTAGTACCAGGGACCGCTCCAATCTCGAAGCGACCCTACAGAATGCCAGCCAATGAACTAGCAGAGCTGAAGAAACAAATTGAAGAAATAAGGAGCAAAGGTTATATCCCACCAAGTTCATCACCTTGGGGAGCACCCGTATTATTTGTCAAGAAGAAGGACAATAGTATGAGAATGTGTGGATTACAGATCGCTCAATGAGGTGACGATCAAGAACAAGTATCCGCTACTCAGATTGATGATCCATTCGATCAATTGAAGGAGCAAGCATCTTTCAAGATCGATCTACGATCCGGCTATCATCAACTAAAGATCCGCGAGAAGATATCCCAAAGACCGCCTTCACGACCGGATATGGGTTGTATGAATTTACAAATATGTCTTTCGGTTTGACAAACGCCTCGCCATTTATGAATATGATGAACAAAGTGTTCATGGAATTCTTGGATAAGTTTGTGGTTGTTTTCATCGATGACATTCTCATTTATTCAAAAGATGAAGAAGAACACGAGAAGCACCTAAGGATGATTTTGGAGAAACTCAGAGAACACCGATTTTTACGCCAAATTCACAGAAGAGCGAGTTCGGCTAAAGCAAGTGGCCTTCCTTGGTCATATCGTGTCACTAGGAGGAGTTGTCAGTAGATCCGGCCAAGGTTGAAGCCGTTATGGATTGGAAGCAACCAAAGTCCGCTACGCAAGTAAGGAGTTTCTTGACTAGCCGGATATTACCGCAGTTCATTCAAGGATTCTCTAAGACCGCCAGACCTATGACACAACCTTCAAGAAGGAAAAGAAGTTTGAATGGACAGATGCTTGTGAGAGGAGCTTCCAAGAACTCAAGAAGAGTTTAGTCTACGCACCAAGATCTTGGTTTTGCCGATATCCATAAAGACTTTGAAATCTTCGCGACGCTGTCTCGACAAGGTCTTGGATGTGTCCTCGATGCAGAAGGCAAAGTCGTGGCTTATGCATCCCGCCGCTTGAGGCCACACGAGGAAATTACCCAACTCATGATCTCGAAGTTAGCAAAGAATTGTGCATGCTCTTAAGATCTGGCGGCATTACCTCATTGGTAACCGCTAGAGATTTTCACGATCATAAGAGTCTAAATATATCTTCACCCGTCGTAACTCAACCTCCGGCAAAGAAGATGGTTAGAGTTGATAAAGGATTACGACCTTGGAATCCATTATCATCCGCAACCAAAATAACGTGGTTGCAGATGCCTTAAGCGAAAAGCGATTACAACACCACTTTGGTTTAGAAAAATCAACGAATTGTACAAAGAGTCAAGCACCTAAACTCGAGATTGTCAATCAAGGGTGTGTCAATGCTTTGGAAGTACAACCCACTCTTCGTAGAACAGATCGAGAGAAAACAAATAGAAGACGAAGACATCAAGGAGATCAAGAAGAATATGAGAAGAGGCAAGGCCCTAGGATTTGCCGAAGATGAACAAGGAACAATGTGGTTTGGAGACCGCATCTGTGTACCTAATCAACAGGAATTAAAACGAATGATTCTGAAGGAAGCTCATGAATCGCCCTACTCCATACATCCTGGAAGCACGAAGATGTACCAGGATCTGAAGGAAAAATATTGGTGGGTCAACATGAAGCGTGAAATTGCAGAGTTTGTAGCACGCTGTGACATTTGTCAGCGAGTCAAGGCAGAGCATCAAAGACCCGCTGGTTTGTTACAACCATTACCAATTCCCGAATGGAAATGGGAAGAAATTGGTATGGACTTTATCACCGGACTTCCTAGAACCCAATCAGGGTGTGATTCCATTTGGGTGATAATTGATCGGTTAACCAAGGTAGCTCACTTTATTCCACCAAGACCACCTACCAAAGCAAAAACTAGCGTAATTGTATATAGCCAAGATTGTCTGTCTCACACGGGTACCTAAGAAAATCAGATCCGACCGAGGTTCCCAGTTCACTTCCCGGTTCTGGAAAAGCTTGCACGAAGCCTTGGGCACCAGACTCAACTTCAGCACCGCTTATCATCCGCAGACTGATGGCCAGATAGAACGTGTCAACCAAATTCTGGAAGACATGCTTCGAGCACGTGCCTTAGAGTATGGAAAAATTTGGGACAAGAATCGCCTATGCGTAATTCTCGCACAATAATAGCTATCAAGCCGCCTCTGAGATGTCTCCATTTGAAGCTTTGTACGCGTAAAATGCAACTCCGCTTCTTTGGGATGAAGTAGGAGAGCATCAACTCTTTGGACCGGAGTTGATCAAAGAAGTGAAAACAAGGTTAAAACGACACGGAACGTCGAAAGTGGCTCAATCCCGGCTGTAAGAGTTATGCCGATAACCATCGGAGAGAATTAACCTTGAAATAGGGGACTTTGTTTATCTCGAGTTACTCCACTCGAGGAGTAAGAAGATTTGGACAAAGGGTAAACTTGCACCCAGTTGTGGGACCTTACAAGGTTTTGGCCAAGAGAGGTGAAGTTGCATATAAGCTTGAGCTTCCAACATCCTTGTCAAGCGATCCACGACGCCTTCCACGCCTCTCAACTCAAGAAGTGTCTCCAAGTGCCAACAGAAGAAACACCCTTGAGAACATCGACCTTCAGAAGACCTCACGACGAGAAGCGACCAATCAAGATTCTCGATGTGGCGGAACGAGTCACCGAAGCAAAGTCATCCGCTCATGCAAGGTTCAATTGGAGCAATCATTGGAAGAAGAAGCCACCAGGGAGCGAGAAGAAGATTTGAAAGCCGAGTATCCCCACCTTTTTGTTAGTTAAGTTTGAATCTTGGTCGAGATTCCTTTAAGGGGTAGGTTTGTAATAGCCCAAATTTTCAAAATTTAGAGAAATTTAAAACCTATTTATTTTTGTGGATTTTTCGAGTTTTAAAAGCTTTTCCTTAATTATTTTAAAGCTAAAACAAAATTAATTGCAAAAACCTTACCAAGTTTAAATTGAATTATTTTATTTAAGTCCAAAATAACTCTAGGAATTTCGTGAATTTTCCTAGAATTTTGGACTCATTTTGCTATTTTCTAAAACCAATCGAATTGTCCAATTAAATCAAATAAGAAATCAAAAGAAATTCCAAGCAGTCTATGGGCCAAATCCTCGCTTGGCCCAACTCTCTTCTCTCCAACTGCCCAAACCAGCCTTTCAAGACTACACAAAGATCGCCAAATCATGGCCCTCGGATCCTAATCCAACGCCTGACACCACCCTTCCTTTCTTTGCTTTTGCCGACGCCGACAAAGGGCCCGCCCGGCGTCTCCTTCCCTTTCCTTCTTCAACCTCGCGCCTTTCCTTTCCTCCCCACGCGTCCGCCATGGCTGATTTCAAAACCTTCCAAACGCGTCGAATTCGCCGCATCTCCGTGATTGGCGCAGATTTAAACCCTTGATCTCCTCCGCCCGACACGGCCTCCTTTCCATCTTCGTGCTCGAATCCCCTTTTTTCGCCAGTGCCGCACGCGACCTTCTTGCTCTCCACGCAACTCCGCCACGCCGCCCTATAAATAGGTGCTTCGCGCTTTCTCCACCGCAAAGACAACGCCATCACCCATAGCCCTCCTCCTCCCTTCTAGCTCATGGATTTTGAAGTTTTGCTCGGGCGCCGAGCCGTTCTTCCCCGATTCGGCGCGCCGTCCCGTTCCTCCTCCTTCATCTACACCAAGAAGACCAACCCGACGCCGCAGCCGAGCACCCATCCATGTCGCCGAGGACCACGGAACACCCACTTCGACGACGACAGATTCGCCGCCAAAGCTCGCCACGACGACATTCCGTCCTCGCCGCTTCGCGTCTAAGGTAGCCACTAGGTTCGGCGTCTCGCCCTCTCTGTTGATACCACTCGCAAGATCTCGCCAAGAACAGAGAACGCCGCGAGCACCTCGCCGAGCATCGCCGAAGCTCGAGCCGACGCGGGCTCGACCACGTAAGCGCCGGTATGACGCCACCTCACCTCGGTCCAACGTGGTGGCCCATGTGGCGACCACATCGGTACGCACAAGACCACCTCCCCAAGCCAATCACCACATAGACTTGGTCCATGTAAGCCGTGTCTATGACACGGGGCCCGTGACGCCGGGAATTATTTTAATTCCTTTAAATCCCGAAAATCTCAGGGTGACGTCATCTTGCGCAATAATTGGAATTTCCTTTAGAAAAATAATTCGGGAAATTGTTTAAATAATGATTTAGGTTTAAATTTTGTAAAATTCATAACTTCCACATCCAATCTCCAAATTGGGTGTTCCAAATTTCTAAATTCATGTAAAATCATTATCTAGCCAACTAAACCAAAATTATTTAATTTGAAGCTATTTTGAATCTGTATTTAATTTTAGAAATTCTTTTAAATATCAAATCTAGGCAAAAACTTGTAAAATTCATATCTTTTGAACCTCAACTTCAAATTGAGTGATTCAAATTGCTAAAATCTTATAAAATTATTATCTAGCTAAATAAATAAAATTTATTTCATTTGGAGTTAGTTTGATTTGTCTTTTTGGATTTATTTGAATTTCATTTGAATTTGTCGTACTTTCGCGTATAGACTTTGACGATTCCGGAGAGGTAGATCCTTCTGAGGAATTAGAGTTTCAAGACTTAAACGAAGGCAAGTTATACCCTTGACCATATTGCCCCCAGTATTTTAAAGTTATTTAATTCAGTTTTTAAAATTATTATTGCATGCATATTTTTAGTCAATTATTTTAATGCCCTGTTTTAATGCTTAGTTATTCCAATTGTTATTGTATGACCAATCTTGAATATTGAAATGTCATTCCTTTGTCACCATAGATAAATTGGTTTGGAAATTATTCATGCTTAGCAAATGCTTAGACCATGATTTTGATTTTGGGAGGATTTAGCCAAATCATTACAAAATTGGTTTAAACTTAAAACTATGGTATTGTTTTACCATAGAGAATTTGTAAAGGTGGTTTTACTAAAATAAAATTAAAATGGTTTGGACTTGGGCGAAACGGATGAATGGTGGGTGCAGGTTTATGCACGGGTTTAATCTGGTTAAGATTAAAACCCAGGGTTTGATTTTGAAAGACGCCCAAGTCGATTAAGGACCGGTCTTTGAGCGTATTTTGCACGCCATCAGACTACCACCACATGTCTTGTATGGGCAAGACCTGGCTTATTAATTTGGGATACCTTATAGATATTTGTGCCGTGTTGTATGTGTGGGTGTCGGTTAGACTATAGTCCCACTGGCGCAAGAGGGGCTCTCGAGGACTGTCACACCAATGGAAGCTAAACCTTAGCGGGCATGAGTACTTTGAGGTAGATCATTGTAACGGCCTTGTGATAATTGCTTTGTCACACGCCATAGGAAGCGTGGGTTGGCCGACACAAAAAGCATATTATCTCTTGTGGGTAAGCTGCACAAACTCTGCAGAGTAGAAAACTATTGAATAGCGCGTCATGATCATGGACATGCTAGCAAAGCCACTCCGAGTTAGACTTGTTTTTGGTTTCAAAATGATTTCAACAGACGTTTTCAGGATGGTTAGTCCTGGGGAAAGATTGGGCGGTTAGCCATTGTGATAGGAGGGTATCCTTCACCATTCAAATATGGAGGTTATCCACACTATAAAACTGTTATTTAAAATCTGATTTTAGGTATAGTATAAAATGGCCTTGGAAATTAATACGATTATTTAAATTGAAAAATGTTGCTTTGTGCAAATAAACCTCGCCATTACCCTCGTTTACCCTATGCATGCATCTAACATTATTTGACGGGTGTAACTTGCAAGCACAGTGGTAGTGCTTACTCTTGCTGAATAATCTTTATTCAGGAGAAGACCTCTATCAAGACGGTGAGGACATCGATGCTTAGGCCACGCTCCCGCGGGCGATTGCTGTGGAGAATCGTTGGGTCTACTACTGCTATTTTATTTCCGCTGTGTTTTACCTTATTTGGCCTCAGGCCCGTTTGTAATAAACTTTGAATAATTATTAATAAAGTGCGTGATATGTTTTGATTATCACTTCTGTTTAACTGTGTACACTAGAAATCCTGGACTAGTGTATGAACACGAGAATTCGGGATCCTTCGCTTCCGGGTTCGACAACAACTTTACCCATAATCCACGATCTCTAGCGGGGCGGGTTAGGTCCGGCCACCTCACTTCCGAAGGTGGAAAGATCTAAAGAGCGCTGCAAGGCCTTTACAAAGCTTTGAGCCCGACTCGGGCTGCCGCTAAGGTTTATAATCCTCCTGTGGTCTAGAAATCCATGAGGTTATGGGGTGCCCCTCTGCGCCAACGAATCACACGCTCCACCACAACAGCCCCAAGCCAACTCATTGCTAATTATTCAGCCTGACCATCCCCATAAAATGATCTTGTGGTTGCCTTTGTTTGGCCCAAATCAATAGACACAAAGTTAAGTCCTTAATTGTGCTAAGGCAAGACTTCCACAAACCCAGATGTGCATAGCACCCACTACTCACTCCCGCCTTCTTGCCTCAGCAAAACCTTTTGTAATTACCTAGCCAAAAGACCACCCGGTCTTGGCACAACTTGATTTTAACAAAGTGGCCTCACACCACAGTCAACACAACTTAGGCATCCTGCCATAGCTGCTTAATAGTGGCACCGACCACAAGTTCCATAGTTCATTAATCAAGATTATTAGGAATGAAACAAGGTTCTCAGTCCCACGATTTCTAGAGCGAAGCAATACATAACCTACGGCCCCAGGTTGGCACATAACAAGAAATACCAACTAAATATCCATCCTAAGGCTCACAAGGTGATCATGACAACATGATTGGGACAAAGAATAAAGGAGGCATAACAGCAAGTAGGAAAGTAACTACAGCCCAAACATTTTCTTATAAACATAGCCATGCATGATAAAGTAAAACCAAAATATAATTGAAAAACTAGGTTCAAAAATGATCAAAAGGAGGTCTGTGGCTTGCTTTGGTCAAGCAGTGGAGAGCCTTCAGTAGAGAGAGCTGGGTCAAAGATCTCCTCAAACTCGTGATCTACACGTTCGCAAGAAAACCAAATAAGCAAATCCACACTAGGCCAAAGAACTTCAAAAGAAGACTAAAAAGAGCTTAAACAAAACTCGACCAAAACCAGCCAAACGAGCAGCCCAAAACGAGAAGGGAGGTCCAAGGCAGGAGAGGGTGGTCTTTACACAAAAGACCAGCAAAGATCCGAAAGGAGGTCTTCTAGAGAAGATGCCAGCTCCTGCGGCTAACCCTTGGTGAAGCTCCGAGCACAAGCCAGGAGCGAACAAGGCAGGAGCAAGGTGGGCAAGTGAGCAAAAGGTTACAAGAGTTTGCCCACCCAGGCTATATATAGCCAGAGTAGGTGGAGTGCACCAGAAAAGGGGTGCAAAGACGTGTTGGTAATCGGGGGTGGTTAGGACAGGACTTGTCCCAAAGAATTAAAATAAGGTACCTCATATGTGACTGCATTTAATGTGATCCGACACCTATTAAATGCGCACGGAGTTCTGAGGCAAGAGCAATAATTACAAGGTTGAGTGAGGCTGGCAAGTGGGGCTAGTCAAAAGGGTGCACCACTGGTCAAAGAGGTGGCCCCACCGCAAGGGCTGTCCTCGCAAAAGACCACTGGGAGGTCCTGGACAAGAGGTCCAAAACGCTCAAGGGGAGGTCCTGGACAGAAGGTCCAAAACACTCGAGGGGAGGTCCTGGACAGGAGGTCCACAAGGCTCACAACGAGGAGGTCCTGGTCAAAAGGATACCCTAGACTAGAAGGGTGGTCTTTACAAAAAGACCAACAAGGATCTAGGAGGTGGTCTTTACAAAACCACCAGGAAGAGGTCCTAGGCGGTTAAGATCTCAAAGGGGAGGACCTTAACGGTCTTGATCAGAAGTACAGGGAGGTCCTGACGGTTAGATCTCCAAAAGGGAGGTCTAACGATCAAGATCTCAAAGAGGAGGACCTTAACGGTCCGGATCAAAGGTACAGAGAGGTCCTGACCAACAGGGATACTCTGGGTTAGGAGGGTGGTCTTTACAAAAAGACCAGCAAGGATCGAGGAGGTGGTCCTTGCAAAACAGCCAGGAAGAGGTCCTGGGAACAAAGGAAAACGCGCAGCAAAGCAGAGCCATTCGATTGGAATCGAGCGGTCCAGAAAGGAAAGGAACGTTCGGACCAAGCGAAGGTGCCCCTAGGATCGGACCATCCGAACAACATCGGACGGTCCTTAGGTAAGGGAGGCAAAGCCTTAAGCGATACGACCGCAGGAGCCAACGGTGGGTTCAAGTGCTAAGGAGGTCTTGAACCTAAGGAGGTCGGGACCTTTAGATCCAAACAAAAGGAAAGACCTGGGCGGCTAAGATCTCATAGAGAGATCCTAACGAACAGATCCACACAAGGGGGAGGTCTGAGCGGTTAAGATCTCCAGAGAGGAGGTCCTAACGGCCAGATCTAAACAAGGGGGAGGTCTGAGCGGTTAAGATCTCCAGAGAGGAGGTCCTAACGGCCAGATCTGAACAAGGGGGAGGTCTAAGCGGTTAAGATCTCCAGAGAGGAGGTCCTAACGGCCAGATCTCAACAAGGGGGAGGTCTGAGTGGTTAAGATCTCTAGAGAAGAGGTCCTAACGGCCAGATATGAATAAGGGGGAGGTCTGAGCGGTTAAGATCTCCAGAGAGGAGGTCCTAACGGCTAGATCTCAATAAGGGGGAGGTCTGAGCGGTTAAGATCTCTAGAGAGGAGGTCCTAACGGCCAGATCTCAACAAGGGGAGGTCAGTGGTTAAGATCTCCGAGAGGAGGTCCTAACGGCGAGATCTCAACAAGGGGAGGTCCGGCGGTTAAGATCTCCAGAGAGGAGGTCCTAACGGCGAGATCTCAACAAGGGGAGGTCTGAGCGGTTAAGATCTCCAGAGAGGGGGTCCTAACGGCCAGATCTCAACAAGGGGGAGGTCTGTGGGACAAAGGGAGGTCTATTGGAACACAGGGGAGGTCCAAATAGACAAGGGGAGATCCTAAGGGACGCTGAGGAGGTCCGGAGGACAAAGAAAGGCCCGTAGGGACTCAAGGAGGTCCGATAGGGCTGGAAGGGAATTCGAGGGAGGTTCCAAAAGGGTACTGGGAGGTCCAGAGGAACTCTGGAGCGCCCAAGTGAACTCAGGAGGAGTTCAAAGAGAGGTGAGAGGTCCACGGGGGAGGTCTGAGAGGGCACAGGGAAATCAAAAGGATTCCAAGGGCACCCCAAATGGACTCAAGGAGTTGACAAGAACGTGGAGACGTAAACAGGGAGGTCAGAAACAAAGAGGGGGAACGAGAAAAGAGTTCTAGACACAAAGGAGGTCTGGAAAGGAGAAAACCAAACACAAAGGCACACAGAGAGAAAGAGGGAGAACGAGCAAGTTCCAAATAAATAGCCAAGGCACCGAACCAATTTAGTTAAAGTTTGGTTTAATCAATTAAAGCTCTTTTGAAAACTCAAGTTAAGCTTTGAACTCTCATCAAAACCAAATGGTTACTTTTATTTTGAAACCTGGGCAAGAACCTAAGAGAAATAGGACGTTACACCAGTCCCTGAGCACCGCTTGCTCACGCCGCTTCCACTCCGTCCATTCCTCACCTTTAACCCGCCTCCTTGCACTCCCATTTCGCCTATTCTCCCTCTCGATGGCCGAGGGAGAAGAAGCTGTTCTTGCTCTCTTCTCGGGTAAACTCGAAGCCATGGCATCCTCTAGCCTTCACCTTGTATGCCATCTCCATTTTAGCTCATCTGAGCCTTTGCTTTTGCTTGTAGGGACCGGGGCAAAGGTGTGATTGTAGAAGCTCTAAAGTGTGGACCGAATGCCACCCCACTCCATTTCCCATCTCCGGTGAGTTCCTTTCTCAATTTTTGCACATCACTTTATGCCTCTAGGTATTAGCATCTTTTCCCCTCAATCAATTGGTCGGATTGCCCACAGGAACACTTGGATTTGGAGCTCTCCCCAATTCTCGGCCGGCAACCCTATTCACAATCCTTTGTCATTCGAGTAAGCCATTTTCCAATTCCATGCACCCACACCTTCTAGATCCCTCTCTAAAGCTTTCCTTATTGTTGATTTTTGGTTACTTGGCTCAGGCCCTGCTCTCCGCGTGAAGCCGTGCGCCGCCGCGGCCGTTATCGGTGTTGAGCCACCTCAGAGCTCCTCCTGCCTCTCCAACGCACGGGTGAGTTTCCTAGGACTTCGTAGTAGCTCGTGCAGGTGTTAATTTGTGCATTGCGTCCCCGTGTTGCTTTAGCCGCTTGAGCCGTATGGCCGCCGCCACTCTCTGACATTGCGCCGCCGCTATGGGCCGCCGTAGAGCTCACCGTCGGTACCTCTAGCATCGCGTGGACCTCAGTAAACTGTTCCTGCCCTTACTTTTTGCCGCCAC
Source organism: Phyllostachys edulis (assembly GCA_036346405.1). Classification (NCBI taxonomy): domain Eukaryota; kingdom Viridiplantae; phylum Streptophyta; class Magnoliopsida; order Poales; family Poaceae; genus Phyllostachys; species Phyllostachys edulis. Next base: position 52,266 of record JAYEVD010000474.1, read on the forward strand.
GAACTGCATCGCCGGCGGGACGCCGGGGCGATGCCGCGGCCACGCGCTTCCTCTTTGTCGGAACGACAACAGCGACTGTAGCGGGTCATTAGAGAATTAAACGCAATGATTAGTATTTAATAATCAAATCCTTGTCGGAAATAAATGCTTAACTGTGTTGATGATTGAGTCATTTAAGTGTTGTCTCTATTACGTGTGGGACCGGGAACAGAAATTGAGAGGGTTATGAAATTTGTTATCGTAATGTGTAATTGACTTGTGGGCCCAAAATCCTTTAGTGCGCAGTATTGGGGCTGTGGGCCATGGACCGAGTGCATGGACTTTATGTTCGGTCGCGGGGTAGGCTACGATAGCAACAATTCAAAATTTCTACCACGTAAACCAGGAAGCCAAGCAAGAAGATGATCACAGAACGTTACCACTAGACGCGCAGAGTAGCGAAAGAAGCGTCGGAGCAGCCTGGTCCGATGAAGAGCACGTCGATGTTTGGTCGAGTCGATCGTCGGCGTCCCAAAGACGTTGATGCAAAGGGTCGTGGTCGATCGTCTCCTCCAGCACCTCTGTAGTTCCTTGCGAAGATCACGGATCGTCCTTAAGCGCAACAACGGAGAAGCACCTCTATGGTATCCACATGTCCAGGGAAGGAACAACCGTACGCCGGTGTGCTAGCACCAAATCACACGGCAAGGCTCTCAAGAAGATGGCGGCTAGGGTTTTAGGTAGGGCAACTAGCGTCAACCCCTTTTTCCAACAGCCTCATGCATCTCCTTATATAGGCCCGTGACTTAATCCTATCCAAACAACGCCATTTAATCAGATTCGTATTGGTTTGTTCCAACCCGTTAAGTGTGTGACCCGTTAGGTTCATGTGTAGTTCGGTTGTGACTGGAAACCCTTTCCGCCACGAGTCGAAGCGGTTTCTAGCAGACATAACGATTCCGAATACACACAAATTATATCGGGACTTAACCTTAATGCAATATGATCTACGACCAGGTCCTCATCACTTACGACTGTGTCTTATCTCTATATGATCGGCCAGATTTGATCACGACCAACTCGTAACTCCTTACGACTTGGTTTCGACCACTCTGTGATTACGTTCGACCGATCTCGACTTGTTTGTATCTCCATACGACGACCAGAGTCGGGTCGAATCCAAGCGACCTACTCATGTATTCTCCCTTTGCCTCATGATATCTGGTTGAACTCGGTGAGAGGTTGTGTCATCCATGGACTGCTCAATGCTTTCTCGATCGAGTATCGGATAACCTTATGTGGTCGAACTCTTGACCACCGAGGGCATGGCCGAGCACTTTCTTTATCCGACCACTTCGAGGGGCCCAGAGATATCTCTCTGTTATGTTAGGAGGGCAAATCCCATATCCGACTAGTCACATCCTCTCGCATGTTTCATAGCATACCCAAAGCTACCTTTATAACTACCCGATTATTTAGTAGCGTTTGGCAACCCCTAAGAGTGCTATTACACATGTAGGAAACCATACTGATCTCAGGTCTAAGGATTATACATCATCATTGCTTGAGACCAACTAACGACACATAGAATCATAACAATCTCAATAGTGTCTCAAGGTGGGTCTTATCCAACACCATGTTCTCTAACACGTGTCCACATTATTGATTTGATATCCCTATATCCATGACCGGTGAAACATGGTCATTAATCAATACATGTGCTGGTCGTAGAGTCACTAGTGTTTCGACCAGTGACTTTCGACCAGGGATACTTTTAGAACGACATCATCATAAGTTAAAAAGAGCTTCACCAACAAGTCACATACTCGTTAATCTTTATGATTGATGATTCATTCAAGGAACAAGATAACATATTATCAAATATTGTGAACATAATGAAATATAATCATCTCTATGATTGCCTCTAGGGCATATTTCCAACACTTTAGTCCATGCACTGTTCTATGAACCATGTGTATGACTTGTAGGACCCACCTGTCAGCACATAGTAAGTTGGAAACTAAAATGAGAAATGGTACTGTGCACTGGACCCCACTCGTCATAGGCATTGGCTAGGTTACACCTCGGTACAAAAAGTACTAAACAAATATAGAAATTCCGAAATGGTTTATTTACACACTGAAAAATGCAATTAACTTCTAAAATGCACAACTAATTCATTTTGGCTCCAAAATTAGTGAAACCAATTTGTTAATTTCCATTTTAAATGAACTTTGTTATAAAATTGGTTTAAAACATACCTCTGTCCCAGAAAAACATATTTGGTGGAAATTGGTCCAAATCCTATTTATTTATACACTAGAAAATGTCTTTGACTTGAAAAATTCATAACTATTTCATCTTAGCTCCAAAATAGATGAAACCGGTTTTGATAATTTTAATTTTAAGTAAAATTTATTTTAAAATAGGTTTCAAACATGTCTCTATATCAGAGAAGGTAGTTTTGGAAAAATGATCCATTAACTCTATTATTTTTACTATAGAAAAAGGTTGATAGCTTTGAAAATATATAACTAATTCATAAAAACTCCAATTGAGGTAAACTCAACTATTTTGGTCTTATAATATTATTCTCAAATTATATATTTAATACTTTGCCTCACCAATACCCTACAAATTTTGGCCAAATAATTAATTACATGAATTAAGACACATTGGAAACTGAAATTCAAACCATCATAACTCTCACATGCTAAATCCAAATGGAATGAATTTTTCACATAAATTCATCTAAAATCATAATCTACCTACTGTATAAATTTCATGCATTTTTGAGTATTTTGTATTTGCAGCATTATTTGGTATTTATTGCTATATCGTCTATCTTTAGGTTTTTCGACGATACCGATATATTCGTGAGGCCTAATTTGAGTGTAAACTATGAATGAACAAGTAGTATAGCAAAGGTGCGAGCACCCTTCTCTTGAACATATTGCTCCTACTGATTTTAAAATGTTTTGTATGAATTTTAATCTCTCAATTGCATGCTATGTTGAAAAGTATGTTCATGGGTAGAAATAGTTAATTCCCTACTTGTTGCATTGGTCCTCCTTTGAATGTTGATTATCCTTTTTACCTTGAATGATTAAGGCTATATGTTATATGGGTTTGTTTGCTAATTTGTAGAACGATGCTTAGTCGTGCTAGTAGTTGTAGTCGATAACGGTTGATGGAGCTAGTCCATCGGCCGATGGATCGAATTGAATCTTAAATGAAATTTGGGGATTATATGGTTTTGATTATATTGATTTTGAGGAGAATGTCCTGATCTTTGTATTTGATTATTATAAATTTGTTGATGGGTTGTTATGTGTTGGACTTGGACGGGTGATAGGGTGATGAAGGGGTGGTCCCGGATTCATGTAGCCTCGTCTGGGTATTTGAGGACCGGTCTGTAGTGTGATGAACCAAGTCTTACATACAACCACACGCCGGGTTTATGGGCGATGGCTTGGCTTAATAATTTGTGGTGTGTTAGCTATCAAAACACAATCAGGTTGGCAATTGTTGTTGTTTGGATTTAATGGCTCTCTTGTCAATTTGGTGGGGGCATGTTATATTTCATTTCCTTGCCCTTAAGGGTCTCTAGTTGATAGGGACTTACTTACACAACGAGGTTCCCCTGTGGATCAGGCGACCGTTCAGTCTAGCCATAGGACTGTTCTCGGGTGGTTTGATAGTTAGGACATGACATTGTAACGGCCTCGTTATGCTACCTCAGTCACACTCCAAAGGAAGAGTGCATTGGCCGACATTACAAGGAATGCATATCGTGTGGGTAAAGCTGTACAACTCTGCAGAGTCAAATAAATCTATTCGAATAGCCGTGTCCCCGGTTATGGACATCGCTTGTGGGAAAGCATACACAGTTAGCTTATGGGAACTTAAGTTTGGGTTATGGTGGAAAATGTGTGTCATTATGTTAGTTTGTTCAGATTTGAAATGATATCTTGAATGCGATGTTCGCGTGTTTAATTGTTATGGATTAATATGTGCCGCGAATGGGAAGTTCGTGTGTTGGTTATTATTTGGAGATTATATTGTTGTTGATCATTACATGCTGTTACAATGTTTTCTAAATGTTTTAGAAATGGCATTTTGAATCTATATTGTCTATCTAATCGCAAAACTTACTTTATGCTGAAAATGGACTAGTGTAGTAGCCTTCCTTTGATACTTACATGCATCCTTATTTTTCTTGAAAAGTCTCGCGAGTACAACTTTGTACTTAAAAATTTGCTATTTCAGGTAAGAAGTCATTCGAATTGGGTAAAGTACTTCAGACGCTACGAGTTTAATCCCAGTTGGTTGCTTGTGGGATTGTGGGCATGCCAATTCGGTTATTCCCTTTTTATTTTTAGTTTGTCTTCCGCTGCGATTTATTTTTCGTTAATTACTTTTGGCCGATTGGCCCTCTTATGCAAACTTGTATATTATGTTTCTTTCCATTGATGTTGTAATTACAATTCCTTTACTCTTGTACGATTGTGTATGGATGTGATTGCAATGTTGTGTACTAGGATATGTGCATGTTAGCCATTGATCCTTGGGAGCTAACATGGGACACATATCCGGGCACTCGGAATCGTTTATGTTTCATGTTAAGTGTTGCGCAATCACTTGGCTTGAAACAGATCCGATGCCGGGTCCCCACACCTTTTATGTCCGTCATTTGCCTATCTCTGAACCAGACCTCCCTTCGTCTGGGATCTAATGATACAGATCTCCCCTTCGTTTGGATCCAAAGGTCCGGACCTCCTTTGTGATGTCCTCCTCTAGTCCAGACCTCCTTGGGTCTAAACCTCCCTAGTGCTTGGACTTCCCTGGGTCCAATTCTCCCACTCGGGTTTTCTCTGGCTTAAAACCTTCCCAAGCCTACGCCACCTCATGTTCATCTGAGTTCCTTTGGAACCCTGTTGAAGCTTTTCGTGTTTACTTGGACTTTCCTTCGTGGCTTGTATCCTTGAAACCTTCTCCGGAGGTTCCCTTCGACACCAGCCCGGTAGTACCGCCCGCACCTTGCGGTGCTACCGCATCTTAGGACCACCTCCTTGTCCTCCAAGACCTCCCCTTACCTTTATTGGATCTCCCTGTGTCCTACAGGACCTCCCCATGTCCTCTAGGACATCCCCTTATCTTTATTGGACCTCCCTGTGTCCTACAGGACCTCCCCATGTCCTCTAGGACCTCCCCTTACCTTTATTGGACCTCTCCTTGTCCTTCAGGACCTCCCCAGGTCCTCTAGGATCTCCTCCCTAGCTATTGTCACCTCTATCGAATGTGAGTTGTCCGATTTGCATTGGGCGGTTTGATCTTGGTCAGACGTTCGGATGGTCCAAACATCCCACCCTCCCTGAGCCTTAGATCATTCTGGGCGATCCGATCGAAATCCAGCGGTCCCGACCTCCCTCCTTGGAGATCTTAACTGTCCAGACCTCCTTCTTGTACATCTGGACCGTTAAGACCTCCCCTTTGGAGATCTTAACCGTCCAGACCTACCTCCTTGTAGATCTGGACGTTAAGACCTCCTCCTTGGAGATCTTAACCGTCCGGACCTCCTCCCTTGAAGATCTGGCCGTCAAGACCTCCTCCTTTGGGGATCTTGGCCGCCCAGACCTCCCCCTTTTGGCAGATCCGATCGTTAGGACCTCCCCTTAGAGATCCTAACTGTTCAGACCTCCCCTGGATTTGATCCCATGGCTCTGACCTCCCTTGCGGGTGAGGATCTCCTCTTACTTTTGCAGACCTCCCTGTTTGTAATTAATCTTGACCGTTGGACCTCTCTTCCGGAGATCCAACCGTCTAGACCTCCCTTGCAGGTGAGGATCTCCTCCTACCTTTGCAGACCTCCCCGTTTGTAATTGATCTTGACCGTTGGACCTCCCTTCCGGAGATCCAACCGTCTAGACTTCCCTTCTTGGTGAGGATCTCCTCTTACCTTTGAGACCTCCCGTTTGTAATTGATCTTGACCGTTGGACCTCCCTTCCGGAGATCCAACCGTCTAGACCTCTGTGACACACTGATTTTCAGAGCCTTTTTTAAGTTTTCAAAATAAAAAGAACCATTTTGTTTTGATGAAAATTCAAAGCTTAACCTGAAATTTCATAATGGATTTAAGTTGACTAACTCAAACTTCAACTAAACTTTCCTTGAAGATTTGTTGAGTTGTTGGAGTTTTGAGGATCTCCCCTTTTCTGTCCGTCATTTGCCTATCTCTGGACCAGACCTCCCTTCGTCTGGGATCTAATGATCCAGATCACCCCTTTGTTTGGATCCAAAGGTCTGGACCTCCTTTGTGTTGTCCTCCTCTGGTCCAGATATCCTTGGGTCTAGACCTCCCAAGTGCTTGGACCTCCCTGAGTCCAATTCTCCCTCTCGGGTTTTCTCTGGCTTACAACCTCCCCAAGCCTACGCCACCCTCATGTTCATCTGAGTTCCTTTGGAACCCTGTTGAAGCTTTTCGTGTTTACTTGGACTTTCTTTTGTTGCTTGTATCCTTGAAACCCTTTTCTGGAGGTTCTCTTCGGCACCAACTCGGTAGTACCGCCCGCACCTTGTGGTGCTACCGCTTCTTAGGACCTCCCCTTACCTCTACTTGGACCTCTCCGTGTCCTACTCGACCTCCCCATGTCCTTTAGGACCTCCCCTTACCTTTATTGGATCTCCCCGTGTCCTTCAGGACCTCCCCAGGTCCTCCAGGATCTCCTCCCTATCTATTTTCACCTCTATCGAATGTGAGTCATCCGATTTGCATTGGGCGGTTTGATCTTGGTCAGATGTTCGGATGGTCGAACGTCCCACCCTCCCTGAGCCTTAGATTAGTCTGGGCGGTCCGATCGAAATCCAGCGGCCCCAACCTCCTTCCTTGAAGATCTGGACGTTAAGACATCCCCCTTGGAGATCTTAACCGTCCAGACCTATTCCTTGAAGATCTGGACGTTAAGACCTCCCCCTTGGAGATCTTAACCGTCCAAACCTCCTCCTTGTAAATCTGGATCATTAAGACCTCCCCCTTGGAGATCTTAACCGTCCAAACCTCCTCCTTGTACATCAGGACCGCTACGACCTCCCCTTTCGAGATCTTAACCGTCCAGACATCCTCCTTGGAAATCTGGACCGTTAAGACCTCCCCCTTGGAGATCTTAACTGCCCGCATTCTCCTCCTTGTAAATCTGGACCGTTAAGACCTCCCCTTGGAGATCTTAACCGCTCGCACCTCCTCCTTATAAATCTGGACCGTTAAGACCTCCCTTGGAGATCTTAACCGTCCTGCATTCTCCCTCCTTGTAGGATCTGGACGTTAAGACCTCCCCCTTGGAGATCTTAACCGTCCGGCCTCCTCCCTTGAAGATCTGGCTGTCAAGACCTCCTCCTTTGGAGATCTTGGCCGTCCAGACCTCCCCCTTTTGGCAATCCGATCATTAGGACCTCCCCTTGGAGATCCTAACCGTTCAGAGCTCCCCTGGATTTGATCCCACGGCCCCGACTCCCTTGCGGGTGAGGATCTCCTCTTACCTTTGCAGACCTCCCGTTTGTAATCGATCTTGACCGTTGGACCTCCCTTCCGGAGATCCAACCGTCTAGACCTCCCTTGCGGGTGAGGATCTCCTCTTACCTTTGCAGACCTCCTCGTTTGTAATCGATCTTGACCGTTGGACCTCCCTTCCTGAGATCCAACCGTCTAAACCTCGCTTGCAGGTGAGGATCTCCTCTTACCTTTGCAGACCTCCCCGTTTGTAATCGATCTTGACCGTTGGACCTCCCTTCCGGAGATCCAACTGTCTAGACCTCCCTTGCGGGTGAGGATCTCCTCTTACCTTTGCAGACCTCCTCGTTTGTAATCGATCTTGACTGTTGGACCTCCCTTCGGGAGATCCAACCATCTAGACCTCTCTTACGGGTGAGGATCTTCTCTTACCTTTGCAGACCTCCCTGTTTGTAATCGATCTTGACCGTTGGACCTCCCTTTTTGGAGATCCAACCGTCAGGACCTCCCCTGTGGGTGAGGATCTCCCCTTGTTCACTGCAAGACCTCCTCAATGTCTTCGCAGGACCTCCTCTGCGGGTCTTGGCTGCCCCCATCGGGCGATCACACCCATTTTTTTACCTTTGATGTGTCCTTGTGCAAGGAAGTCTTCACCGCATTTAATGCATGTTGTATCACATTAAATGCTCTCACTTTTGCAGTACTCATGTCATGCTATTGTCACATTTCTTGCCTACTCCCATTGTCCTCTTTACCAACTCCTGAGGACCCATATCCTGGGTCATGTGCATTGGCTCCAGCTATATATATAGCTTGGGTAGTCCTCCTTTCTCACTTTCTTCTCCATTTCTCCTGTCTGTCTCAACCGAGCATACCTTAGACCTCCCTCCAAGTTCTTGGACATCCTCTCTTTAGTCCTAGGACCTCTCCAGCGAGCTCCTTGGATCTCCTCTTGACCTCCCAACCTCTCTGTTGGTTTTGTATTTAAGTTTATTTGGAGTTCTTTGGATCTTGTTTGAGCTTTATTTGAATATTTGGTTTTCACCGTGTAGATTGTCAAGACCGTGAGGAGCCCGAGTTCTGTGAAGGGGAAGAAGAAGCTCAATATTGTGAGCAAGGTAAGTTACACTCTTGATCATGTTGCACCCAATACTTCAAATTACTTATGTCGATTTCAAAGATGTATGCATGCTTATTTCACTAACTTATATCAATGCCCAACTTTCCGTTCATAGTTATGCCTAATGCTTAGTATGACCACTGTCCATGTTGAATCAACCCCATTATCACCCTAGATAAAATCTGGTTCTTGCAATAGTGAGGACCCGAGGCTTTTGAAAAATGGAATGCTTAGTCTTGCTTAGACCAAAATCTTGATTTGGGAGTTCTGGCCAAAAATATCACTTGTTCAAATGATTTGGGCCGTGACATTGGTGTGTCATGGAGATTTCGGCCATGACATTGGTGTGTCATGGAGGTTTTACAAATGGCCATGGCATTGGTGTGCCATGGAGGTTTGAAAAGCAAAATAATGGAAAATGGATTTGGACTTGGGCGAAGCTGGTTGTTTGGTTGGTGCATGTCTATGCATGGGGGTCGTGTGATCCAATGCCCCAGGGTTGAGGTTTGTCGCCCAAGTCAGTTAAGGACCGGTCTTTGAGACACCTCTTGCTAAGCCTATAATGGGCTATGCCACAATCGTGCAACCACATGTCTCTAGTGTGGGGCATGGGACCTGGCTAACTAATTTGCAAAGCTCCATTGTGGTTGATCCTGTTGATGCGGTGGATAATCATGTTACGACTGTTGTAGTCCCACCTGGCATAAGAGGGGGCACCCCATTAACTCGGCGGGTTTCTATCCAAAGGGGGATTTACGAAACCTTAATGTGGGTGGACTACGGTAGAGCGATGCATTGTAAAAGCCTTGTCATGTGCTCTAGACCTCTCACCAAAGGAAGTGTGAGGTGGTATCGACGGATGCCAAGCAAACTAGAGAATTCATGTCATGTGGGTAAAGTGTACAACCTCTGTAGAGTGTAAATCTATTCGAATAGCCGTGTCCGTGGTCATGGACGTGCTGGCAATGTCACTCAAAGTTAGCTCTTGGTTTTGGTTTTCAAAGGACTTATGGCTGGTTTTGGATGTTTATCCAAATTGGGTTTGGGCGGAAGCCATGTGACAGAGGGTATCCTTCACCATCTTGATGATGAATGTTATCCAACTGAAAATGGAATTTGTAAAAATGAATTTTAACTATTGTAACCTGCCTTGAAACTTAATACTTGTAATTGAAATAAAATTGGCTTTATACAAATCAACCCTAATATGCTTTCCCTTGATATATCCCTATGCATGTCATTCTGTTAATTGACGGGTGTAACTTGCGAGCACGGTTGTTGTGCTCACTCCTGCTTGATTCATGAATTGAGCAGGTGAAGATTCCTATGATGATGAAGACGACTAAATCAATTAGGTCGCGCCCTCCAACCAATCACCTGTGGTGTAATGGGTGGACACTGTCTTTTGTTTTTCGCTGCGTTTGTGTGCTCTCGTTTGCTGGAGCTTGTAAGCAACCCCTTGTAATCCAAACTCCTTTTACTGTTAATAAAGTTTTGTGGATGTTTTTGCTGTCACTTGCTTGCTGTGAGAACTGGTCGATGATCCTTGGGGACCAGTTTGGATCGCAGTGGACTTTAGGCTCGTCCTCAAGCACCACGACCTACTCGGGTTGGCTCCTCTCGGACCTCCCTCGAGTAGTGCGTGGAACTTGGGGAGGTCTGAGGTCCAACGACCTCCTCGGGTCGGGACCCAAGACCTCCGGGTGGTTCTATCGGACCTCTCGGGAGGTCTGGAGGTCCTACCGGGATGTCCTCTCGGGACGTCCTGGGGAGTCCTTTACGGACCTCAATCGGCCTCTAGAGAACAATCATTAGACCACTAGGCTTATTACCTCAACTTTTTTCCTTATTTATTTTTCTTGAAAGGCGACTCCATATCCTCGCAGAAAAGGGGATTTCATAAGAAGAATCATTCTGTAGATGGCGCCATTCTGCTTCGAGGTAGCTGCGATAACATACAATTCCAAATTCATGGACGAGACTAAAGTAGTTTAACAGTACGAAACTTCGAATGACAAGCTTCCCAACAGGGATAGTACATAGCAGTCTCCAGTCCTGAATCGATCATCTGGATTCTAAATGATTGGGAATCGAAACCAAATTCTTAGCATGGTATCAAGGGTCAATACATACCATGGACTTACGTCAAAAATATCATGACTGGAATAAAGTCCTAGAGAGTCCAAATGAAACATTATTGGCCCCGACTGTGTCTCTTTTGCAGGCATGCAGATAATGATCAAGCTCCAGTGCATCCTAATTTTCAAGAACACAACGTAATTATCATCATATATGATCACTAGATACACCAGAATATTGTTTCCTAACCGTTAGATACAATCTCATGTTTACTATTAAGTATTAACCAAGCTGATTCTATTTGCTTGAGGGGCAGATGAAACACATTCCCTTTCGTCTCGAAATTTTCTCCACAGAACAATAAACTTACTTTCAATGAATTGGCACAATTATGTAAGCTTTCTTAAAAATATCTACACTTCTCCACCATCTAAGTAACTTGCTGCATGGTGAGTCACGATTGCCCTAGAATAAATGTGCAAGTCAAACATTAGCTTTAGTGACAACAGACAATCCCAACATGCCCAAGGCAATAAACAACAACTGAATAAATAAAAGATTAACAATGAAGTAGGCACTTTTTCAAGGAAAAAAAGAGATGTGCACCAACTTTCTAGGGAACTAGGCACCTATGTGCGCATTGGCGCGCTCGCTGCATGCAGGAGCGAAGAAAAATAGCTATGAAGAGTTGAAATAAGACTTGAACGAATTGCAAAATTATGGTACTGATAGATCAATTTAATACATTCTAATGTTTTAGTGTGCGTGTTTTAGATAGGCGGGTGACATGCGAAACTAATCATCTGAATAGAACAATGAGTATGATGAAACGCATAATATGAAACAAGTAGCAACAAAATGATACCACTTATAAAGAGGCTAGTGCTCTTAGTAACTACCAAAGCAATAACCAGTTACACCATGTATTGTCAAATACTATACAGTATAACAAATTGTTGCCAAACATCAAGCTTTGTGTTTAAACACAGTTCTTACCCAAGCCTAACAGAACCGTCATCAAGCACCCATCTGATCATTGCACGATGAAACTCTGGACGATGTGGGTCTGCTCTTAAAGGATGTGATATGCGCACATGCACTCTGTAGAAAAAAAAACTATCAGTGAAGAAAAGCATCCTCAATAATATACTAAGGGAACAAAACTAACAACATAAGCAGCATAAGAGTTACTACCTCGGGAAGTGAGGATTGGACCAACCAGACAGCAGACGTATTGTAGGAAGAACAAATAGATTGAAGCAAACCTTACAGGTCACTGGGTTTCCAGGCAAACCAAATGCGAGAACGGTTTTAGATGGCTTTGATGTGTCTTTTGTGATGATCTAAGCAAATGCCAATGGCTTGCTAGGTTTCATTAGGATCTGTATGTGTAAAAGTAGCAAACTAATAAAATTATTGAAAAAAATGGAGAAGGATAGTAGTGCCAAGTTCGAAAGCTTCTTTTTGGCCAACAGAAAATCAATGACGAGGGTCAACGGCACATCAGTCGAGTCTGAGGAAGTGGTGTATACTCCGATTCTTCACCTGATAGATTAAGAAAATATAAGCAACCGTTTACGCATATAGTGAAAAATGAGTAATTGGGTTGTCTAACTCATTTGGTTTGCTCGATCGCTTTCTTTGCCTCTGAAGTGAGAGACGGAAGAAGAGCTTATTAGCATAATTGTATTATGAGTGAAGGAAATGAAGATAAAAAAGCTTATATAATACAGGGCCCAAAGAAGTCCAAATATTACCCTTTTGATTATTGTCTCTTTCTTCCACGTCTCAATACCCTTCAAAAAAGCTTTAGTCGAAGTACATAGAATTTAATTTGGAAATGCGATCTGAAGTCAACTAAAATCAGTAGGATAAACCTTTATTGCAAATTTTGGACAAATATGAGTACCTAGGAAGAGGATGATCAAGAGAATTGTGACCACCCAATCGGGAATATGACAATGAAAATGACACCAATGCTCATCCCGAGCATGAGCATAGACTAGATGAGCAGGGCTAGATCATAGTCGATCACTGGCATGTCCAAAGTTGGATGTTTTAGCTTGAGGTTGTAGTACACGGTTGACACAGCTGCCCCCATGATCATACCTGACCCAAAGAGTATACTAGGATAAACCTTTGTCACATCCTCAACTTAATAAAGAGAATTATTATGCATCTCATGAGCATGCATCATTGATTTCAAACTTTTGCATAATTTATTGCACTAGGAAAGTCTTAAACAAGTGTTAAACTTACACCTTGTAATTCAACTCCAAAGGAAAACAGGAACAAAACCTTATGAACATCTTCTGGAAATAATTTATTCAAATACTATAGTAATTATATTGAATTGATATAATTTTTCCCAAATTTTTGGGACTGGATTAAACCTTGAGAAAATTCAAACATCATTTAATGACATACACTAAGTTTGAATTTATTATATACACATTATATCATGAACAGTGGGAGTTATTAATTTTTATGGGTACTAGTCCTACCCAGGAACCCCTGTGATTTATTTCACAATTTTAGGAAATTTATTTCTATTTTTAACACCTTGGTCAAAGTAGGAGAAACAATTTAAATCCCAGTCAAACTGGCCTAGTACTGTTCCTCTGGTCAAACCCAAACCCGACCCGAGCCACGCGGCTCAGTCCAACCGCCTAGTTGCACCCTCGCATGCAAGCGTTGGATCTAACTTCAACGGTCCAGATTCTCGCCTCTTTGCGACCTGTCCGAAACACCCATCCAATCTGAGCCGTCCGATTGGAAATCGACGGCCCGAAACGCGTACCCCTTCGGGATGAACCACGCGACCCATTCTAATCTGCGCTGTCCATCTGAAATCCAACGGCCAGCACCGAGTCACTTAACCCTGCACGTGCGCGCGCGATGAGTCGCTGCCACGCTGGGCCCACCGGTCAGCTTTGTCTTCCACCTCCCGTCACCTCGCGCAGGAGAGCTTCGCCAAGCGGCCGGTCTTCTCCGACGCGCCCAGAACGGCTCTTTGATGCCGTCAATCCACCGCCCTCCCCAGCCTATCGCATTGCTTCTCCACTTGACGCCGCTTCCACTCCGTCCATCGCCTGGGGATAATACCCCCTCTGCCCTTTCAATTTGACTCACTTCTCCTCTGTTGACCGAGGAGAGGGAAGCTGGTTGGAGCTCCCTACTCAGGTGGGTTCCCTCCGCGTGGTAGCCCTCGATTCCATGCTCACTGCCTTGTCCATTTTTGCTCACGCGACCTTCTGTTGTTGCTTGTAGCTGCTGGACCATCTTCGTGCTCTCGGCTCGTTCCAGAGCACGCTCCGCCGGACACCTCCGTGGTTTCTCCATGTTCGGGAGGTATTGGCCTAAACCTAGCGCGTCACTTTTTGCCTTCTTGCTCACTGATCAAAACCCCTCACTTTATTTTGGTAATGCACGACAGGATTAAGGTGAATCGGAGTTTTACCCATTTCGACTATGGGACCAACCTTTCGTCTCCTACCTTGCCCCGGTAAGGCCTTTGTCGATTCCTTGGTATACTAGCATCCTCTTAAGGTCTTTAACCTTTTCCGACCACTCACTCTTCGTTGTTATGCTCTAGGGATCCTCTCCTCGTTGGGACTCGCCGCGGCTACTTTCTTCTCCGGCGCCGTCGCAGCTCCAGCCTTCCCTGAGCACTTTCCTCCGCTTAGGTAACCTCTTAATAGCCCCTAGGACCTTGGCACCCGCTTATTTAGTGTTGCGGAGCTTCTCTATGCTGTTGTCGTGTTTGCCGTGCTTAGTAGCGCCGCTCGCCGCCGGCTAGCCGCCGTTCTAGGCCGGCTCAGGTGCCATCAGTGCCCTCAATGGGTGCGCGATACTATTGCGCACCTGGACATGGCCTGAGCACGCACCGCCGTGGCGCATAGCGCCGGCGAGCCGCCGGTGAAACGCACGGGATCGAAATCCCATTGTCGTGCTCGGCGGAATCGTAGCTAGGTCGTTAGCGTTAATGGTGATCATTAGCATTAAGTCTTTGTCTTAACGAAACTAATGAATCACTTACAAGCGGGACCCACGCACCGAAAACCATCACGTTTAGTCAAACGCTTGAGCAACTGACAGGTGGGCCCAAGAATTAAACGCGTGTTGTACACTTAAGCAGCCCTTTTACACTAGAGTCTTTGTAGACCATTAGATGCACAACCAACGGTCTAGATCTGTTTGGCCGTTCGGACCATCCGAACGCGCCGCAGATCTGGGCCGTGCAATGTTAAATGAACAGTCGTGATTGGTTGGCCGATCGGACCACCCCATCAAGCCACGGTTGATAACCGTTGGATCTAAATCCAACGGCTCACTGCTCGCCTGTATCACGCCGATGCTGCGTCATGGTGGGTGGGCGGTGAAGCGAGCCCTTGTCGATGGCGATGGCTAGCCCACTTCGATGAAAAGGTTAAATGCTTTATAAAATCCGAAACATATTAATTTGCACACTGAAAATTTTAAATAAACTTATAAAAGGCATAACTAATTCATTTCAACTCCAAAATGAATCAAACCACTTCTAGTAATTTTCATTTTTGATGAACTTTATATTAAAATTGGTTTCAAACATGTCTCTTGTAATAGCCTCAGCTCTAATAAAACAGTAATGAGGTGCTGTTCATAGCATCACTGTTCATTTTGGCAAATTAGGCAACATGTTATAATCTAATTTCCCCAAATTCCAATTGAAAATTCCAACTTGGTCAAATTTTCAAAAGGAAATATCACCCAATGTTGGTATTAAGACTGGGAAGTATTTTACTCAAAAGCCAGATGAATTATTATGGCCAAAAATAATTTTTGTTGAATTTTTAGAAAATTATTTTGATTTTCAGAAAAATATTTGTCTTTAAATAAACCCTATTCGGTCTAAATGAATTATTTATGTATCTCTAAAGGAGAAACAGTGGTTTCAAAATTTTAATTGGGGAAATATATCATCCCAGTAGCAATTATGCAAAATTTCCTAATTTTTCAAATTTATTTGCTATATTTAAAAGGCTTGGTCAAACCTTTTGAAAATTTAAACTAAATTTGGTCAACCCTCTCGGTCTAAACTCTAGTCGGAAATTTGTGGCGACTCGGCCTCACCTCGCTTGGGTCCAACCCAGTGCACCAGGTCCGGCTCGGTCACGTCGCGCACGCGCGTCCGAACCCCCAGCAAATCCCAGAAGTCCATGTCCGCACGAACGGGCCAGATCAAATGGGCCGTTCGGACCGCTCTAAACCATCTTCCAATAGTGACCGTTGGATCAAAGATGTGCGTTGCGCGATCTCCAGGCAAAACCCTCCGTAAATGGCTGAAAATGGAAAACATCTGGGCCGTTGAAATCTCAACGTGTGGCCCTCATCTTTTGGGCTGTTCGGACCGGCTGGAGGTGCCAGCGAAGATCCACCGTTGAAATTAGATCTGACGGACCACGGCTATTGGGCTGTTCGGACCATCCGGACCCCCATCAATCCTGGCCGTTGGTTTGAGATTTAACGGTGATTGTCTTTGCGGGCCGAAGCTCACCAGCACGCATTGCATCTTGGGCCGTTGAAGCAAAATCGCACGGCTCTCGTGGGTTGGGGCGTTCGGACCACCCGAGCTCCCTCGATCGTGGCCGCCCATGGGAGATCGTGACGGTCCATATCGTCGATACCGTTTGATGTGTTTCAAGCCTTTGCATCACAGCCGCTTCGATTAGAATCGGACGGCCGTTGTTCTTTGGAGCTTCTTTGTGAAGCGGGCGTGGTGAGAATGCTTCGGGACCCAATTGTCGGCGACGTGGTTCCTCCCTTACGTCTTATGCAGGTGCGACCATCTCACGGCGTGGTGGTAGTGTACAGTGAATATGAGGATATTTTCTCTTGATAATTATCCTTAGTGCCACCTCATTAGCTCTAGATAGTTCTCGTGTGCTCTAGGGACCTCAACACTATATAAACCCTAGAGATGGAGCTTCTGCCATTGTTGACCAAGGAGGAGCTCACCAGCTTTGTCTCCCTTCCCAGTGAAGCCTTCTGGTTCTTCCCCTTATTCAACTTCAAGAAGGCCTAAATCTCATGCTAATATGATTTTGGGCATTTCTTGTAGGGTTGAACAAAAGGGTTCTTCTCTCTGTCACTTTGAACCAGTGAAGCACCATCTTGGGAAAAACTTCATCCTGGTGAGTTGAAGTCCATCCTTTCTCATCAAGAATGTGCCTAATGGTCTTTAGATCTTAGTTCCATCATTTTCTTTTTGGTCAGCACAAAGAAAAGAATTGAAACCTTTACTGTTGACCAAGAACTTGATCTTTTATTCTCCAACCCTAGCTGGTAAGTTTGGATCTTGTCTCTTGTCATTGTAAGCTCTCTAAGGACATCACTAACTCACATGCATCACTCACTTGCTCATGTGATGCTCCAAACTTCTTTAAACTGAAAAGTTGTTTTTATAACTTTTCGGTCTTTCATATCATTTTCAAAATTTAAGATTTCTCTTATCAGTATATTATCTTATCTAAGCCCTAGGGAAACCCTAGCAGCACCCGTGACCTTTCTTCAAAGTTTTAGAGTCACCAGTTCATTTATTGTTGCAAGCCCCCTCTCTGTTAAGTTGTTGTCGGTTAAAACCGACAAATGGTTAATCTTCCCTTTCCTTCTTTAAATAGGGTGGTTAGGGTTATTATTGATGACTTATGATATTAATTCCCTTCCAGATAGTCCTAACCTCCATGTAAGGCTTTCATTTCGTGTATTACTCCAAAATAGCCAAAATCTGGAAAAGGCTCCTTTGCTGTTTTTGGTCTAAACCGACAAAGATCCTTTCTGTCTTTTTCTCCTTTTTAAACCGGGTAGTTAGGGTTAGCAGTAATGGGTGGTAGTATTAATTACTTCCCAGATAGTTATAGCTTCACTTAAATTCTGTGTTTTGTGCGACTCTCCAAGCCAACCGATTTGGGTAAAAAGACTTTTGCTGTTTTTGGGTGTCGGGCAAACCGACAACATAGGCAGCAAGAGGCCAAATTCTTAAATTGCTATTGATAAGTATTAAATGACCTGTTAGATCACAGCACTAGCTTTAATACACTTAGCTACCGTGCAGTGTTTCATTTTTATGGGGTTGAGCTAGATAATTAATTTAATTATAAGCTGCCCTGTTCCAGTTTCAAAAATTTGTAACTGTAGCTATAAGCTAAACTCAAATCTGGGTAATAAGTGCCATTAGATGGTAAATATGGGTTATTATCTTTAATCTGTTAGATATAGCTTAAGCATATTGTTAACCATGCATTACCATCTTGATCATACATTCTTTTTCATTATTTTGTCTTCTGTCAGTTCTTGTGTTTATTGGATTTTTCTGATCTTAGATACTAGGTCTTCTGAGATTGTTGAGTCTTTTGTTGAGCCACAAGAACCTGAGCAAGATATTATATATTACTACCAAGGCAAGCATCCTCTCTGCACCATATTGATCCTACTCTTTTGAACTGTAGATTTATAAAATACAGTGAAACTGTTGCATGCAATGTTCTAAAAATTATTTATGATCTGTTCCTAGTTAGTTACAACCTGAATTTGATGGTTTACCCTGAATTTGATCATACACTCAAACTAAGGTAGTATGTGATATGATAATATTTAGTTTTAAATTTTGCTTAGCCATGCAGTCCATAGAACGGTAGTGTTTGACAAGCTTAACTTGTCAAACCTGGGAACAACAAATAAATTTATTTATTTTTGATTCTTGTTCAGTTTATTTGAATCTGAAATGATCCTAAATCTTGTTAATAAATTGATTCAAATCTGGACAAGTGGATGCTAGTGATGGTGCCCTTGTGCACGAGAATTGGGAAATGTGGATGTCTTGTCTGGATTGATTAAGGACTGAACTCTTACTACCAAATTCAAGTCCCAACGTACTTCCACACGCGGTGTATGGGCACTGTTTGGTTAAGTAAAGGGTTAATACTATTGAGTTGGAAACAGGAGAGTAAGGACATGTGTATTGATTTCATATGGCATAGATGCTTAAGTCTTCGGGCCGTGTCGTATGCCATGTGGAGTTTATATTGATATCAGATGTTCTTAGAAGGGTGAGGGCGTAGATGTGTTCCATCGCATGTACGTACCTTCAGGGCCCCGACTGCGGTCTAATATGTGTAGTGAGCACAGTTCGCATTTAATTGATTGAGTCGGCATTCCCGGCACAACATGTGGGCCCCGGTTGAATAGATGCTATCAGTCGCTGTTTAAGCGGGATTAGTCGCACATGGGTCTTCCAACCCAATAGTGTCAACTTGTTGAAAAATACCAAATCTTAGTCTCCCCGGCCGGCATACCAAAGGCAGTGTGCTATTATTCCGGAGGCTTAAGGGCTAACTAAGTCGTGTGGTTAAAGATGTACATCCTTGCAAGGTATAAAACTATTCGAATAGCCGTGTCCACGGTTACGGACGATACTTGAATTGATGTCACCTGTATAGATTTTGTTCTAAGTTTGGTATTGGGAATAATTTCGGCATGATGGTGTCATGCACGGTTGATAGTGAATTGTAACTTAGTATTGTTACTATTTATGCTTATGTTTTCAATTACTTACTGTTTTAGCCCAAAAATTGATTTATTGAAATTGCTTTGTTAAAACTTAGTACTGTAGGTTAAGTGTATCGCTTTCTGCAAATTGAGCCATTGTAACCCTCTGTTGTTAACCTTATGCATATAAAATTTCTATTCCTTTGTATAGGTTCTATCACACACTTCTTTTATTAGTTTGTGTAAGTCTTGCTGAGTACCTTTCGTACTCAGGGTTTATGACCTCTTGTTGCAGGTGATGATGGTTATCTTTATGAGATGCCCATTAGCGCCGATGTGGGTGACGCTAACGAGTGATGCTAGTTCTAGTCTCCACGCAATAGCCTGTGGGATGGTGCCATTGGTGGTTTTGTGTTTATTTTGCTTCCGCTGTTGTTCTTTTGTGATGACCCAAGGTCATCTGTTCTGTGCAAACTTCATTCTTGTAAGCAACCGAATTGAAATGTAACCCCTGATGTATAATCATGTGAAGGTATGACTTGTATGTGAATGATGCAATGTTGTTTAAGGATATATGCGCAATAGTCATTAATCCTGGGAACTATTGCATGGCATATATCCGGGAACCTGAATGTTGGAATTGTTACTTATTATGATTATGCTTCTAGTATGATTTTTAATAAGGGAATTACACTGTTCCTTAATTAAGAATTATGCTACCAGTATAATTTTAATTCGGCACATTCCAATATTTGAGGGTCTGACATCTCTGTAGCAGAGAGTATTATTATGGAAAAATGATCCATAAACCTATTATTTTTACAATAGAAAAAGGTTGATAACTTTAAAAATAGATAACTAATTCATAAAAATTGCAAATGGGGCAAACTCAACTATTCTGGCCTTGTAATAATATTCTCTATTTATCCATATAATCCTTATACCCTCCACTGCTCTACAAATTTTGGCCAAATAATTAAATTGCTCAATGAGAATATGTTGAAATCTGGAATTCAAGCCTTAATAACTTTTGCATACTAAATCCAAATGGAATGATTCTTTCACCTAAATTCATCTAAAATCATGATTTAGCCACTGTAGAAAAATCATGCATTTTTGAGCACTTTGAATTTTTTAGTATTTCTCGATGTTTATTCGGTATTACACTTATATAGATTTCGAGGCTATCGATATTGACTTATACGCTACTGAGGAAGAGCAACTGAGTTACCAGCAAGGCAAGAATCATTTGAACTTTCTTTTGCATCATATTTGATCCCAGTTTTGTTAAGTTAGTGCAATGATAATTGCTTGCATGCTATTTTTGATAACGTCGCTATTTTTGTGATGTGTAGTTTAGTTATCTCCTAATTCATTGAGGTTATACTTGAATCCTTCCAGTACCACATGCTTAAGTTAGAATGGTTGAAATATATGGTTCGGGTTTGCTTAGCCATGCAAGTCTAGAACCGTTAGTTGATTGTCGGGAATAACTCGACAATTATGGGATACACACAACTTTCTTTATATACTGTTGGTTCAGATCTTCGTATCTGTTTTATGAGTTAAATTTTGTCATTTTAAATGAGCTTTTGGTCTGGACAAGTGATGGTTAGTGATGGTGCCTTTGTACACGAGATTGGGTAAGTGGTTGACTTGTCTGGACAATTAAGGACCGAACTTTGGTAAGATCTTTGATTCAAGTAAAACTCGTGCTACCACATGCGGTGCATGGGCGCTGCTTGGTTAAGTAAGGGGTTGGTATTGTTGAGTTGATGACTGGTGGTGTGAGGGCGTATATATGTTCCATCACATATATGTTCCATAAGGGTGCCGATTGCAATTCTTTATTGTGAGGGTAAGCCCTCTTTTAACTTTATTAATTGGGTTGGCATTTCCGGCACAACTTGCGTGCCCGTTTAGTTGTAGGTGGGTAGCCTATACTTAAACGGGATTACGTCGCGTATGGGCGAGTCAACTCAATGATATCAACTTGCTGAAAAATGCTAAGTCTTGGTTTACCCGGCCGGCATACCATAGGAAGTATGCTATATTTGGAGGCATCTGGAGGCTTACGGGCTAATCAAGTCGTGTGGGTAAAGTAGTACACCCCTGCAGGGTATAAATCTACTCGAATAGCCGTGTCCACGGTTATGGACGACCACTTGAGTTACATGGTTGCTATTGTTAGACTTGGAATTAAAATTGTGGTATAACTTGGTATTGTCATGAATGGGATGTTCATGTTTGTTGTTGTATCAAAGTGGACAGCCACTTTGTCATTTGTATGGTTCATTTGTTATTCAATTTACTACTTATTCACATGCTTTACTTCTACTTCAAATCTGATTTTTAAATGGCACTTGAAAAACTAGTATGTGTAGGTTGTAAATTGTTGTGTCTCTTTTGCAAAACTAAGCCAATATGAGCCATCCTTTGGAACAACCTCTAGCATAACTAATTTTTATTTGTGTAAGACTTGCGAGTACCTTTGTACTCAACATGGTTGCTACAATTTCAGGTGAGGAAGTGTATGAGCCCGTTGAGCTTGTTAGCGCCGATTTTGGCGACGCTAATGAGTAATGCTATCATTTAACTCCCAGTCGGTTTCCGATGGGTTATGGGGCATACCATGCTGGATATTTTGGTTTATTTACTTGCTTCCGCTGCTACTTAAGACTCTTATTTGAATTTGGCTGGTCGGCCGTTTGTAATAGTTGTAGACTTTAACTATTATGTTGTACGTCTTTTGAACTATCCATGTATGATGTTGTATGGATGTGATCAACGTTGTATGAGAGTATGAGCATATTGGTCGCTGATCTTGGTAGCCAATATGATTGCATACTCGATGTTCGTGGCTTCCTATTTAACTCACTAAGTGTAGTGCTTAACTTGTTGGGAACCGACAATCATGTAGTGCTCACAGAGGAGCAGCGCGCATGATCGCCGGGGCTCTAGTTTGTAGTTAAACCTTTCACTAAGATCGAGTTAAGTTGGAATCCATTTACTTGAGGCTCTAGAGTTATGTCCGTAAGACCATGTTTAATCTCGGTCTTATGGAGATAACCCGGGGGTCCTCACAACGTTGGTATCAGAGCCATACTAACTGTAAGCTAGAGATAGCATGGGCGTTAAGTTTAGCAAGTCTCTTGGTCAAAATATTTTTAAGTTATCAAAATTACTTTAGAAAGTTTAAGTTAGGAATATCTTTTATTCCTCATCCATCTTAGTATCATTTCTTACCTTATTCTGGTTTTGATTTGCAAAACTAACTTATCTTGTCCTTCTTGTCCTTTAGATGAACCCTCAATACCTTGTTCGGGAGACTCAAGCTGAGAATGTGGGAGGATACCCGGAGTTGCTACGAGACATGATGTGGAGGGCCAACTTCACCTACCAGCCGACGTATTCCATCTATCGCCGAGACCGAGGGCCAGGAATGGAGGAGTACATGGCCGTAGCTGACATCATTGCTAGGCATGTTACTGGGAGCATCCCATATCGATTTCAGGCACGTGGCACTTCTAAGGTCATGGCGCTTCAGGAAGTAGCTCGAGTGGCCATGAGTCGCCTTCGCTATGATTTGACTGAGCTGTCCTAGCCGCCCTATGACCATTTCCCCATACAAGCACATGCTGGGGAAGTGAGCAGGTTCGCCAGGATTCAGTTCGGGGAGGATCCCCAAGTCCGACAGTTGGCGAGGCTGGTGCACACTATGGACTTGATGCATCGTTGCACTGTGCATGAGTTGTGGGAGACGCGGCGCCGTCTCATCATAGCTCAGGAGCACCTGCGACTTATGCATGACATGAGGCTTATTCATACTGATGTGCTGTATGGTGCTAATGTGATTTCCCCCTACCTTTCTGTGCCACTAGAGTATCGCCTTCCCGTAGTAGAAGGCCATCTTAATGGCATAGGGTCACCTTTGTGCCTCCCTAACCTAGGGGAGCCCGACGATACAGGATCCCCTAGATGTCACCTTCTCGATGAGTTTTCGGTGAATTTCGACCGGAACAATATCTAGGATGTTAGGGTAGTAAGCTCGCTGTCATGTCATGTGTTCAGCGATGCTTGTATCTTTAAAATTCCTGTAATAACATAATAATGGTTGGAACTTTCGTGTTATTTGCAAGAACTTTTATTCCGGGCAGTTACCATTCGCCTTCGGGCTAATCAATGTAATTGTACCAGAACTCTATGAATGGTTTTTATTGGATCTTGTACTGGCCCTAGTGCCTTGGTACCCCCATTTGGTGTTATGTTCTTGCGTAATTGTGTATATTTATCATTATGCATGCTTATGTATAACTTATTAAATTTTCTAACCATCCATGTCACTACAGGATGACAGATCCCAACACTTGCTCTCGAGCGCAGCGTGATGAGGGGTCTCCACCCTTAGAACCGCGTTCGACTGCTTTGGGTGAATCTGATCTTTGCACCAACTTAGCCCATCTCCTGCAACCAAATCCTCCACTCCACCACAGGCTCAGGCAACGTGAATAGCGAACCAGCAAGCAAAGAGAAGTGATTAGAGGCACTTACATGCTAGACTTGGTTCGAATCTGAGTGAATCCTACCACGACACCGTAGTTCATCGCCGTGAGGTTTAGACTTTTAGCAAACAGAGAGTAAAAGGAGCACGCCGTCGTAGGGAGAGGCGGGGATGGCTACCTTGATTGGAGCACGCAGGGCTCTCCTCGCAGCCAACGTCCGCGATGGCGTGATCTCCTGCGCTTCCGCCAAAACCGCCGTCCCCCTTTCCCAGAACGCAGCCAACGCAGCTGCTTCTTCTCGCGTCTTCTCCCCTGTCCCCCTTTCCTCTTCTCTCCCGTCCCCCTTTCCCAAAACCGCGCCGTAGCGCCGCCTCCTGGCCCTCCCCTCGGCGCCTCTCCTCGCCTCCTCCCAAAACCATACTGCCGCCTCGGTACTCTCCTCTCCCTCCTCCAAAGACCGCCGCTCACTTCCTCTTCCTCCCCGTCGTCCCGCCCGCAGTGGCTGCCTCTTAGCTCTCCCTCTTCCTCTCCGCCTCCGTCCGTGTCTGCGCTCCTCCCTAGCTGCTTCCACCGCCGCCCCCCCTCCCTCAGCTACTTCACGGCATTGCAGATCCCTCCTTCCTTCTCTGTTCTTCTGTTTTTTCTTGAGAATTTTTATGCGCTGTTGCTAACTAACAATCCGATTGTTCTTGCAGATCTGCGGCATGCATATATTTGTCTTGGGCTATTAACAAATTTCGTATACATTCTTTAGATATATTTTTTGTTGATTCTGGCTGATGGCTGCCTCTTTACTTTGGCAGCAGACCCATTACCACCACCAGAGACGTTGATAAGGTTGATGAGTCTTGCTTTCGCCGTGTGATTACATTAATGATTCAAGGTTATGCTTTTGTTGAAAATTTTACGCTTTTGCTAACTAAGAATCCGATTGTCCGTGCCGATCTGCATGAATATGTAAACAGCACATCGTATGTTGCATGTGGATAGATTTGTTCGATTTATGAAACAGGTAGTTTTCGTGCCTTAGCCATGGACTTCTTCCAGCATTAAATACATTATTACTACTCATATAATTTCATGGATATGCAACTATGCTGAAACACTATCCTGTTTTTTAGCTAGCCGAATTCAGAAAACATTATGAGGGCTATGTACCAACGGAATATAAGGTGTACCTGAAGAAAATGAAAAGGTTCCAATTGAACAAAGATTTTAACTGCTTATCATGTTCACAATTCAGAGAGAAATGCGGTTAGTTTTTTTGTTATCCATAGCTTCTTACGTTTCTCCCTGCAGATCTGGGGAATGGGGAGACCATCTAACCCTACAATCGGCTGCAGACCAAGGAACATAGCAATTCCAGTTTCAAGATGGTTGAATGGTTTTTTTTACTAAAAAAATTAACAGATGCTACAATTAACTATGTAGCAACACTACAGATTATATGATCTATCTAATATAACTCAATTTCCCCTCACTACCAGTCCATTACCGCCCGTGCCATATAGTATCGTGCAACCATGCAGGAGCTCCATCATCGACGCATTCATGTATATAGACACATAACTATACATGCCTCTTTCTTGTAGATTTCTTTTTTTATAAACAGTATGTACAGTCTATATATGGATTACAGCAACATAAATGTACCTGGTGCGGAAATTGACTAATTTGTTAACGTGAGACTGTGGTTAGCAACATCTAGCATGCTTTTTTAGTTACTAATAGAAGTTACTCAATCCCAAGCAATAGTTGAACTGAGCTATGGTTGTGCAATTTCGTTTTGTTTATAAGCAGTATGTATAGTCTACAATAGGTTTATTAATATCAGTTTGCTTTTCATGTTACCGCACAAAACATTGCATTATTAGCCAACAATCCATTTCTTATGGTGATGTACTGCCTATCACAGCCATATTAGCCTTTTCAAAACAACTCTATGCTAGGAATATGTCCCACTCAAATTATTTTTTCCATTTTTATTTTTTTAATTAATTGAATACTGCTACCACCTATAATAAACCAGTTCCATTTATAAACCCAGATTTAGCAATCTTTTAGGTATGTGGATGGAGGCCTCTTATATTTGACAAGCCTTAGAAGGTATTAGAATATCAATAGTAGTATGCATTTGCTTTTTTGTATCGATCTTATCCAATCCCAGCATATGACAAAGGTCTGTACAATCTCAGCTCTCTATTAGAGGTACATTTTTTAATTCATTGTTGCTAAAATCTCTCTCAGTTCTCTATTACAGGTACATTACAGGCACATGAGTGTGCATGACCAAGAAAGAAAGTTACTCAACTTTTAGAGATCTGGGGCATAGAGGTTAATGATCCCTGCTGTTTCATATGACCATAACCAGAGCAAAACATATGTGACTTATTGTTTGTATGCAGAGGAATTTGTAAAACAGAACAAGCAATTTAGTGTTGTAATTTCTCTTGAGACATAAATGTACCTGGTGCAGAAATTGACTAATTTGTTAATGTGAGACTGTGGTTAGCAACATCTAGCATGCTTTTTTAGTTACTAATAGAAGTTACTCAATCCCAAGCAATAGTTGAACTGAGCTATGGTTGTGCAATTTCTTTTTGTTTATAAGCAGTATGTATAGTCTACAATAGGTTTATCAATATCAGTTTGCTTTTCATGTTACTGCACAAAACATTGCATTATCTGCCAACAATCCATTTCTTATGGTGATGTACTGCCTATCACCGCCATATTAGCCTTTTCAAAACAACTCTATGCTAGGAATATGTCCCACTCAAATTATTTTTTCCATTTTTATTTTTTTAATCAATTGTATACTGCCTACCACCTATAATAAACCAGTTCCATTTATAAACCCAGATTTAGCAATCTTTTAGGTATCTGTGGATGGAGGCCTATTATATTTGACAAGCCTCAGAAGGTATTAGAAAATCAATAGTAGTATGCATTTGCTTTTTTGTATCGATCTTATCCAATCCTAGCATATGACAAAGGTCTGTACAATCTCAGCTCTCTATTACAGGTACATTTTTTAATTCATTGTTGCTAAAATCTCTCTCAGTTCTCTATTACAGGTACATTAGAGGCACATGAGTGTGCATGACCAAGAAAGAAAGTTACTCAACTTTTAGAGATCTGGGGCATAGAGGTTAATGATCCCTGCTATTTCATATGACCATAACCGGAGCAAAACATATGTGACTTATTGTTTGTATGCAGAGGAATTTGTAAAACAGAACAAGCAATTTAGTGTTGTAATTTCTCTTGAGGTATGCACATTTTCCATCCCATCTAAACCCATCCCGTCCTTCCAGCATGTTTAATCATAAACTGAGTCACTCGATAACTTATTTATCATGACATGCGCTATCTTTAGAGATGTTTTATTCGGTTTATGAAGGGAAGCCTTCTTCGTTTTGGGTGATATCATAGAATGCTTTAATTGTTCTGAACTTACATTGCATATAGCTTCCCACGTGTCGTCATTTTCTCCTCTAATTAAGGAACTAACACTGTCAGAATTCAAAAACATAGATTATAAAGAAGCAAATGTATATCGTGCTTTCCCTCTCCTATGAATGCCTTTTACTTTAGACGTTGCTTGCTGTGAGAGCAAATAAGCTTTTACTCTTTGTCGGTCCAGTTATAATGTTAGATGTTCTTTTTAAAAATTCACAGCTTACTTTTTAGAGCCGTGTGTACAACAGAACAGTCATTCATGAGAAATATCTGGAGAACTTATGCAATCTTGGATAGATATCATGTCAGTATAGAATTATTAGGGGAATCCTAGGCACTCACCAATCATCATAGACTTTTTTCGTTCTGTTGAATTTACGCCTACCTTAATTGCAGCTAATGTACTGAATCAGAAATATGGATTAATCTTAATATATTTGCAGCTGATTGAGCACGTTGTTAGTTCTTTGAAGTTCTGCAAATCTCTCTCAGCTTTGACAGCTCCTAATGGCGCCAATATGATTTCTACAGTCAATCGGTTAATGAGAGCATATGCATCTGCGATAGTTACTGCTAAGTATATTATCAGTTGGGTTAGTCTATCTGTCCCTCTTGCATATTTTAGCTCCATTTCATAACATTGATTCACTTGGTTGGGTAGTTTATTATGTTGGATAAATACGTCATTTATTTGTTGGTGCAACTTTTTTAGATGAATTTATCGTTTAACATGCAATCCCTTCACATACTATAATAAAGCATGCTTAGTACTCTATTCACTTGGTTTGGTAGTTTATTGTATGGGATAAGCATGTTTGTACGATTTTACTTTTTGTTGTTTGTTGAATTTTAGTTCACTTGATATTTATTACACATCTACAGATGACATCAACCGATTTATTCTAACCGATCACCGCTCTATATGCACTTCTACGGACCCATTTTCGGTCATCGCAACGCTTCGTTGCTTCCTCAATAATACAAAGTTTTTTTATGATGATGATTCCAAATTATGTGAAGTGCAGACACAAGGAAACAGAAAAAAGGGCTCGAACGTGTACATATGCTTATCGTCAGTGTTTATTTAGCGTTAGCTTTTCTTGCAACTGACTATATGTGATTGACAAATACCTAATCTTTTCTTATTTTCAAACATAAGGAAAATTGGTTCATATACAAAGAAACACTGATGTTTTGCTAATTCCCTTTCGCGTACTCTCATGCAGTTCTTTACATACACATTCTTTTTTTTATGATGATGATTCCAACTTATGTGAAGTGCAGACACAACGAGATAGAAAAATGGCTCAAATGTGTACTTCTGCTTACTATCAGTGTTTAGTTAGCGTTAGCTTTTCTTGAAACTGGCTATATGTGACTGACAAATACCTACTCTTCTATCTAATATAACTCGATTTCCACTCACTAACACACCATTACCGCCCGTGCCATGTGGCACGGGTTAACTTCTAGTGTTTATTAAAGTTGGGGAAAACGGTGGCCTCCGCTGCCCTCTACGTCACTCCCAAAAAAAAGCCCTCTGTCTTGGGCTCTCTCCTCCTCTGATGATTTCCCCTGCTTATTGTGATTTCGGTTTTTTTGGTGTTGGCTTGATTTATTCACTGAATTGTTGTGTACGCACTACGGGTGGGGCCATGAGAATCGACGGATTTGTATCCTCAAGAAATCCTGTTGGACCGAAAAGGCGACTAGAGGGGGGGTGAATAGGAGCACGCTCACTTTTTCACAAAAGATGGATTCAACACAAATGTCACTCCAATAGCTATGGAAGCTATGAAGATCAATATACCAGTACAGCGGAAGACTAGTATTGAATCCAATCCAAACCCCAAAGCAAAACACCCAAAAATAACCAAAAACCCAAATCTCAAAGTGTTGGGCGGTCTAACCTCTAATATTGGCGGGTCAAATATTTTGCCTAGCGGTCTGACCGCTAGAATGGGCAGTCTGACCGCTCCTGACGGTGAACAGGAAAATCAGCAAAATCAGCCCGACAATCCGAAACGAAAAACGACCTAACTTTTGATCCGTAAGGCCAAACTTCACGAAATTTGAACCACACCTTCCTAAAGATATTAAGAACCTATTCCAATCAAAGATTTCAGAGATCCATGCAAAGTTCCTATCTTTTTCAGTTTGAGCGAAGGAGGTTCAAAAACTAAGTCAAATACGAAATATGACCGAGAGACTTGCTCGTGGGTGATTGATGATCAAGATGATCCTAGATGGGTTCCCACATGTCACAGCAAGTTAGATCACGGCAAGAAACCAACCAAAAACTCGTGGATCAAAGAAAGGCACCAAATCATCAAATAGAGAGAAAAAGAGAGAATAGATTCATCTTGAGGGAATTCTCTTTGGATTGATTTGATTTGGTTTGGGTTTACAGCCACTCCATCAATGGAGGACAAAGCTCAATCTATGAGCACGAAATCAAATCAAAACTCTCTAGAACCCTAACCTCCACTAATCCTCTCCCTAAGCAAAACTAGGGTTTCAAAACACAATGAAAGGGTTTGGAGAGGTGCAGCCACCTCCCTCCTCTATTTATAGTGGAGGCTTAGACCTTCCAGAAGAGTAACCCTAATGGGCTCCCGTTAAGGCCCAAAACAAACGGGACAAATACGCACGCGTTTTAAAGCGCCGTCTTCATCTCTTGACCTAATCCACTTCACCTTGCGCCATCTTGCGTCGTGACTTGGCAAAAGGTCACCAAGGCGGTATTTGGTGAAATTACCAAAATACCCCTTCTCGATCTTTTTGCAAAGACCGAGTCCCATCTTCGTGAAACACATCCATACTTCACCACGTGTAGGTTCATCCTGTGGCTCTCTCCATGTCGGCAAGTCTCTCCCATCCGGCTCCCACCGAAACCACCATGGCCTTGCACCGACCCCACGCCGCTTGATCAAACCAACAGACCGAACCGCCTGTTCGGTTACCCTTGTCCATTCGCAAGACCACACTTGAGTTCATCGACCACCCAAAGATCGCCGATCGCTACGACCTCGGCTCTCCAAGCCTAGTCCCGATTATCCTCGCCAGAGACCGTCGTTGACCACCAAGTAACTCGCACAAAGAATAGACAAGCAAACGAATCCGGAACAAGTTCTTCACAACTTGACCCACGTTAGTCAAAACATGCATCATGCAACACATATGCCATGAAACCCATGAACTTGACCTAACAAGCAAACATCGCCGCCACGAAGGACGAAGAACAGATCACTGGCCAGTCGCCACCACCACGGCTCGACAGACTTCGCCGGCCGATCACACCAAAGGCGGTCGACCGCCACCCAAGACTTAACCAAATTTCCAACCCGAAAAACTGAAACCTCATCGAATTTTCAAACCAATAGAACTTTTACCGAAGCTCCAAAATTATGAAACCAAGTACGAAGCACCTTCACTTGCCTACACACTCTATTTTTGGCCCGGCTCCAAAATCCAAAATATTGCAATGGCGGTCGACCGCTCAAACAAAGCTGGTCAGACCGCTTCCATCGCCGGCTCGACCGCCACTTTGGCTCGGTCTCGACCGCCAAGGACTATTCGAAAAAACCAAGTCAAGGCATGGCGGTCGACCGCCACCATGGCGGCCGATCGCCAGAGGCCTGACAGAACTGAAACTTTGCCGAAAACACGTGATTCGACAAACCGTCAACGACATTGCCAATTGGAACATCATCCTAAGATCTCAAGCATATCCCCATGATATCCACAATCTCCCCCTTGATGAACACATTGGCAATTTTCCACAAATGCGAATTTAGAGGTTTGAAAAGTAAAAACACGACGTTTTCGTTCAAAAGCACAACTTGGTCCAAAAGCAAGAAAAAGCAAAGGAAATAACCAAGCTGGCTTCATAATAGTATCAGCAAGTGAGATAAGGCAAAAGACAGCATGAAAGCTTCAAATTCCAGAGAATCGACAAAAAACTCACTTAAGGTCCAAATGAAAGAACAATTGTTCAATTGACCTTTGATCATTGTGAGGACCCAAGAATTGCAATTCAAGTTCAGAAAAGACAATAAGATCATATGAATGCAAATGTGATACTCCCCCTCACTATGATCATCATTTTTCTAGAAATTTTCATCTTCTCATTTTTCTCCAAAGAGCTCCCCTTTTTCACATTTTTACTATATCTTCTCCCCCTTTGACAATGGAGTCATCAAGGAATCACGCCTTCTTCTCATCCAGAGAATGACAAATGCAGATTGAGAAAGAAGCATAAAAAAGGAGCATGCATGAAATGCAATGGAGTGGCTTCATTTAAAAAAAAAATCAATTTTTGAGTACAAGAAGCTTTGGAGATTACACAAAAGAGCAAGTTTAGCATTTCTACTCATACTCAATACATATCAAGCCTGTCAGCGCTAGCAAGATCATGTTAAGACATATATATATCAAAGCTAAGCAAGAAGGCTCAAAGTAAAATGATGAATTGTTATGGATTAAGCAAAGCATCAAAATCAACAAGTTCATCAACAGGGAGCCTAAGGTGATACTGGCCATGTCAGAATGTCAATGTGAGATCCAGAAGCTAACAAAGATCACCTAAGAGACAAACAGTCCAGAATTGAATCATTTTGCTCAAATTGTCTCAATCGCCCAAGTTTTTCAACACTTTTCATTTGCAATGAATATTGAAGTTGATTAAGCGGTATATCTTAGTAAAGAAGATTATGGACTAGGAGCCATCCACAAACTCTCTCTAAGCTTCAACCAGGGCGACAAATCTTGAGGTTCATGCCAATTGTGACAAGCAGTCCCCATGAGATTGTCTGGATCATCAAACTATCTCCAAGTTCATGTCTTTGACATGCAGTCTCGTGAGATTAGTTTGGCACATTTTAGCACCACGAGAATCTTGAATTTTGGTTTTTCTTCTTATTTTTCACAAGAGCTTTTTCAGATTCTTAAAAGAACAAGCAGCTCAACAGATGTTCAAAATCAGATTCCAGAGCTAACAAAGCAATTTTGATAGGGCCAATGTCACAAGAGGATCACTAATTATGCAACTAGCTAAAAGATCCATAAATTGCAGTTTTTAGTTAAAGTTGTCTTAAAGTTCTAGCTCATTCAACAAAGACTTAGCTACACATGTGAAAGCATGATAATTTTAGCAAGTCAAAGAACTAGACACAATATCGGCGTAATTGGAAATACTAAGGCTCAAGAGGGTAATAAGTAAAGCTTCATCAATTTTAAAAGATAAGCAAAAAGCTTATATTACAATGCATCTTTTGGATTTTTCATACCACTTGTTGGATTTACATATGAATGCAATATGATATAATGAGATGCACAAAAAGCCTAAAAAGCCCAAAAGGATCGAGAAGAAAATACCACTAGAAGAAGGTAACAGAAAAGATCCATGAAAGCTCAAAAGAACAAGGAAAGTTCAGAAAAGAACCAACTCCCCCTCAAACCAACCCATAGGGGTAAATTACCCCTAACTCACTTCTCAAGGTGGCAAACCTAGTTGGGTCTAAAGGCTTGGTAAAGATATCAGCCAACTAAGCCTCAGACTCCACAAAGTGCAGCACAATATCACCCTTCTCGACATGATCTCTAAGGAAGTGATAGCGAATGTCTATGTGCTTGGTCCTAGAGTGTTGCACTGGGTTTTTTGCAATATTAATGGCAGAAGTGTTATCACAGAAAAGAGGAACACTTGCAAATTCTAACCCAAAATCCTTAAGAGTGGACACCATCCACAAAATCGACTCTGACAACTAGCAAAGACAACATATTCAACTTCAAAGATGGATTGTGCAGCAAGACTGCTTCCTAGAAGACCAAGATACAAGTGAAGTGCCTAGGAAGTGACAAGTGCCCGAGGTACTCTTCCTATCTAGCCGACAGCCCGCAAAATCAGAATCAGAAAACCCCCGAATGGACAAAGAAGAAGAACAGGAATACCAAATGCCATACTGGAGGGTAGAATGTAAATACCTGAATATGCGATTAACGGCTTGGCGATGGGAAGCCCTCGGAGATGCCTGAAACCTCGCACAGAGGCAGACTGTGAAGTGGATGTCCGGTCTTGAGGCCGTCAGATATAAAAGGGAACCGATCATCTTTGCGGTATTCGCGTTGATCCTGACTTCTCCTTCCTCATCTGGATCCAGCGATCGAAGTCGCCATGGGAGTGGCGATAAACTACGATCACCCATATCAAGCGTTTGGCAGATCCTTGGTGTACTTCGTCTGATGGATGAAAATACCTTCCTTGCATTGCTTGATTTGAAGCCCCAGAAAATAATTGAGCTCTCCCATCATACTCATCTCAAATTCCCTGGACATGGTCTCAGAAAAGCTGGAAACAAGAGCATGAGAAGAACCACCAAAGATAATATCATCAACGTAAATCTGAGCAAGCAGGAAGTCATTGCCACGCCTAAGAATGAACAGGGTCTTGTCTACCTTACCCATCTCAAAATCACTCTTCAGCAGAAAGGTCTTAAGTCTATCATACCAGGCTCTAGGGGCTTGCTTAAGACCATACAAGGCTTTGGATAGCTTGAACACATGATGTGGATACTTGAGATTCTCAAAGCCTAGGGGTTGCCTAACATATACTTCCTCCTCTATGTAACCATTCAAAAGGCACTCTTAACATCCATCTGATACAATCTAAAGCCCTTAGATGCAGCAAATGCAAGCAGAATACGAATGGCTTCTAGTCTAGCAATAGGAGCAAATGTCTCATCAAAATCTAACCCCTCAACTTGGCTAAAACCCTGAGCTACCAACCTAGCCTTGTTTCTAATCATAGAACCATCCTCATTTTGTTTATTTTTGAATACCCAACGGGTTCCTATAACATTATGACCACTAGGAGGTTCTACAAGATTCCAAACTTTATTTCTTTCAAAGTTCTCTAACTCCTCATGCATGGCATTGACCCAGCTAGTATCAGATAAAGCATGTGATATATCGCGGGGTTCAAAAGAAGCAACAAATGCAGAATGAGAGAAGAGACTCGGATCATGATACCTGGAGCGAGTGACTCGCTCATGAATATTACCAATTATCTGATCCGGAGGGTGTTGCTTCTGAATGTGCAATGGAGCGCCTGGGGGAGATAGTATCTCCTCAACCTCCGCAGGTACTACTGATGAAGAAGAAGCAGCAGGAGCCTCAATTGGAGGTGAAGCGATCGAAAGGTGTTGAGTTACGGAGCTTGAGTAGGAGCATCAACAGCAGCAGGTGGAAGAGCAGCATCAAAATCATCCTCATCTTCTTCAACAAAAATGCTATCTGTCACCTGAAAGATCTAATCTAGCTCCAGGGCTAGTCTCATCAAAAGTAACATTGCATGTCTCCTGAACAAGGTTAGTTTCAACATTAAAGACCCGAAAACCCCTTGAATGTGCAGGATAACCTAG
Source organism: Phyllostachys edulis (assembly GCA_036346405.1). Lineage (NCBI taxonomy): Eukaryota > Viridiplantae > Streptophyta > Magnoliopsida > Poales > Poaceae > Phyllostachys > Phyllostachys edulis. The sequence continues at coordinate 86,863 of JAYEVD010000474.1, forward strand.
AAATAAACCATCAAAAGTTCTTGACTCAAATTTATCTAGATTTCCTATTTTCAGAATGAAACACTTGGCTCCAAAGACTCGAAAGTGAGAGACTGAGGGTCTTCTACCAAACCGAAGCTCATAAGGAGTCTTGCCCAATGACGGTCTCAAAAAGACACGATTTGCAATATGGCAAGCAGTAGCAATAGCTTCGGCCCAAAACCTCCTCGGTGTGCTATACTCATCTAGCATTGTCCTAGCCATCTCGACTAGGGTTCTGTTCTTCCTTTCCACAACGCCATTCTGTTGAGGGACGTGTGGAGAAGAGAACCGATGCTCAATTCCACGCTCAGCACAAAAAGAAGCAAAAGAAGCATTCTTGAACTCCGTGCCATTGTCACTGCGGATCGCTCTCAAGGCACCCGGAAGTTCAGAAGCCAAACGAAGAACAAGATCATGATAATGATCAAAAGCTTCAACTTTCGAAGCAAGAAAGAACACCCAAGAGTATCTCGAAAAATCATCGACTATGACAAAATGTACCATTTGCCACCGGTCGATCGAACTCTAGCGGGACCAACAATATCCATATGAAGCAAGCTGTCGGTCCGTCGGTCATGACCATAGTCCTTGAAGGGTGTGGCGGCAACTTGCTTGCCATGCCTACTGAGCGCCTATCTACAAACATCCTTGACGGCTTTGAGTTTGGGCAAACCTCTCAAGAGTTCAAGGTTGCTAACTTCGCGTCGAGATGATCAAACCAATGTGCCCCAAACAGCGGTGCCAAAGCCGTAAATCGGGAAGAAGCGATGAAATCAAGCACTTAAGAGAACCAAAGAAGAGATTTGAAAAATCAGCTCCAAAGATCCTAGCAATTCTAGTAATCCCAAAATAAGCTCACCAAATTGAATCAAGCACCGACAAGCATTCTTCTTAAAACTAGTCTCATATCCATCATCAAGAAGTTGAGAGACAGAAAGTAGGTTAAACCTTAGCTTGTCCACAAGGGCGACGTCTTTGAGAATGAACTTGTCGTTCACCCTGATCGATCCCGTTCCTTCAATCCGCCCTTGTCTATCATCTCCAAAGGTGATGAAGTCATCACCTGTTGACCGCGTGAAAGAGGTGAACCATCTTGAGTCTCCAGTCATGTGGCGTGAACAGCCGGAGTCGACGAACCACGTGTCATTCCTCTTTCCGCGGTAATCCTGAAAATCAAGGCACAGAAGAACAATGTGTCTCAATACTGGAGTTAGTTAAACATGACTTGGGAACCCAGTACTAAGACACACGTCTGCAAGAAGTATGCAAAGCAGAAGTATTGTCCTTGATGATAAGGATGCACCTAGTTGATTAGATGAATCGATTATTGGCCCAATCTTTCACGGTGCACTCGAAGATCAAGTAGCAATCTCACAAACCAATTCGGGTGAATTGAATTGTAAGAAAAACAATACACTCACAAACCAATCTAATAGATTGAATTGCAAGTAGTAGCCTTCGTGAATAGTATTCGAAGCAAGAGATAGATATCTTGATCTCGCTCTCAATCTTTCTCTCAATCTCTCCAACTCATATCACAACTCATGAACACACGATATCGCCAAAACGGCTTTTTCGATTTTTATTATCTAAATCATAACTTGTCCACCTCTATAGTGCGGCCATGGGGGTTTATATAGCCTCCCACGCAAGCACAAGACTCTAGTCCGATTCATTGTTCACGTGAGCAAGATCCGAGCTCATCTTGTTCACGTGAGCGATGAACCGAACCAAAAATTACTTTCTTAATTAGAAATTAAGCTACTCTAGTTTTGGAATAAAACTATTAATCACCAATTGGTCATGCGAATTGGATCCAAACTGAACCAACCCACATGCCATGTTCCGGCATCCTTCCCATGCATGGCCAAGTCTCCTCTCGGTTTTCCTTGTGTTATGGGCTTTCCTTCTCTTAGCTTCTTGCGCTGAACTTGTTCCATGCACTTGATACTTCTTTCGGCGCCAATGCATCCCTTGCTTCCATGTCACCCTATCGGCCTTCACAATGTTTTGTTTTACCTTTTGTTGCAAAACAACACCAATGGCGTAATTTGAGTTCTAGCATTAGTTTGCAATTTAGGGACACAAACCAATGCTTTGGTAGTAGTTGTGGCGTATCATCCTCTCTTTCTTCAAGAAAAAGCGTCCTCGTCTTTTGTGTAACCTTAGGAATCTCCATCGGGGTAGTCTTCACGATCGCCTTTTTAGCGATGATCTCCTCAAAGATGAATAGAATTCTCTCGCATAGGATACTGGGGTATATGATCTTCCTCGATGCACCAAAGAGTACTTGTTGGACCTCCCGTGGTGTGTAGCATTACGATCATCTTGCCACGGACGCCCCAACAACAAGTGACATGCATGCATAGGTATGCGATGTCACACTCCACTTTGTCGTGATAGTCTCCCTTGAAAAACAAACTTTGACACGATGAGTAATTTTCGCCATCGACATTATGCAACCATCGTGCATAATACGGTTACGATGTCGCCATGTTGTCAACCCCAAAGCTTGCACCAAATCGTTGCTAATGATATTGTTGTAGCTTCCACCATCAATGATAAGCTTGCAAACTTTGCCATTGATTTTGCACTCAGATTTGAAAACGTTGGTTATTTGTCCCGTTGCGAGAATGGAAGTGTTGTCAACTCGAACCGTCTTGGTCAGCATACAAAGACCATCTTGTGGTGCCTCACTAGTAGTTTTGTCATCATGAAACGACTCCGCTTGCTGTTTTTGGGTAGAAAGAAGGGCCGCCAATTCTGATTTCTTCTGTTCTTCCTCGGCCAACCGTTCTTCTTCACGTTTCTTGATCTTAAGCCTTTGCCGCTGCTCTTTAATGTCTTCTTGGGCCTTGTCTCGTCGCTGTCTATCTTCAAACTACCTTGACGAGGACCAAGATGTAATGTCCTTTCGTGTTCCTCTCCATGGAAAGGAGTAACGCATGACGGGCGTGATGCAACTTCGGTGTATGTCTTTGTTCTTTCAACCAATATGCACCAATCACCAACGAACATGCTCTCATATGCATAGGAATCACATCACAAGTAACAACAGCGATATACCCATCCAAAGAAAATTTTACCTCCACTTGTTTTGTGATCGAATGTGCTTGAACCTCCAAAGCAATAGATATGGCTCAGGATGTGGCTTTGTGATCAACCCCAATCTGTCCACAAGTGTTTGGCTTGCGGCGTTTGTCAAGCTTCCCGTGTCGATCATCATAGCACAATCTGTGTTCCCCACTCGACATCGATTGAAGAATATGTAGCTCGGATCGTGGAGTGGATCCTCCTCACATTGATCTATAGTGTAGCTGAATTGCATAACCAACTTCATGTCCTATCGGCCATGTCGATGCTTGATCTTCGCAACAACGGCACCGTGAGCAACCAAGCTCGATACCACGATAAGGATCCACCTAGTTGATTAGATGAATCGATTATTGGCCCAATCTTTCACGGTGCACTCGAAGATCATTAGCAATCTCACAAACCAATTCGGTGAATTGAATTGTAAGAAAACAATACACTCACAAACCAATCTAATAGATTGAATTGCAAGTAGTAGCCTTCGTGAATAGTACTTGAAGCAAGAGATAGATATCTTGATCTCGCTCTCAATCTTTCTCTCTCAATCTCTCCAACTCATATCACAACTCATGAACACACGATATGCGCCAAAAGCGGCTTTTTCGATTTTTATTATCTAAATCATAACTTGTCCACCTCTATAGTGCGGCCATGGGGGGTTTATATAGCCTCCCACGCAAGCACAAGACTTCTAGTCCGATTCTTGTTCACGTGAACGAGATCCGAAGTCGATTCTTGTTCACGTGAACAGTAAACCGAACCAAAAATTATTTTCTTAATTAGAAATTAAGCTACTCTAGTTTTGGAATAAAAAACTATTAATCACCAATTGGCTGTCTGAATTGGATCCAAACTGAACCAACCCACATGCCATGTTCCCGGCATCCTTCCCGTGCATGGCCAAGTCTCCCTCTCGGTTTTCCTTGTGTTATGGGCTTTCCTTCTCTTAGCTTCTTGCGCGAACTTGTTCCATGCACTTGATACTTCTTTCGACGCCAATGCATCCCTTGCTTCCATGTCACCCTATCGGCCTTCACAATGTTTTGTTTTACCTTTTGTTGCAAAACAACACCAATGGCGCCAATTTGAGTTCTAGCATTAGTTTGCAATTTAGGGACACAAACCAATGCTTTGGTAGTAGTTGTGGCCGTATCACTTGATCCTAAAAGAGTTTCTGTTTTGAGCAATGGTTACTCTAACATGAGAGTTATCTGTCTAGAAGCATGATGATGAACATGTGAAGTAAATCCTAAACCGGGTTTGTTATTTTTGATTACCATGTCTCAAAAAACTTTAGGTTGATAAGTTGAAATTCTAGCAAAATTTTTCTTATCATTCTTCAACCTACGCCAACAGAACTCAATTAAATGCCCATTCTTTTTGCAATAGGTGCAATGGTATTTGGTACCTTGGGAGAAGCACCTTTTGGTGAGCAGATGATTGGGCAAAACCCGCAGATTTGAAAACAATCTTTGCGGGTTGGGTGTCGAATTCAACTAAGCCATCTCTCAAAATTTCAATGCCTTTTGATTTATCACAGGCAAAGTTGTATCCTAACCCTTGATTCTTATAAGGAGTCTTTGACTTGTCAAGGATCATGTTTAACTATTTCTTGCCTTTAGAAAATTTTTCTAATGAATCATTAAGGTAAGCAATTTCCTTTTAAGGTTAACACATGACTCACAAGTTTTGGCTTTGACAATTTTGGATTTTTTTCTCCTTATAGGCAACAAGCTCAAGCTTAAGAGCTTCACATGAAGCACAGTTGGAAGAATTAATTCTATCCTTAAGCTTGGCATGTTTAGCTCTATTTGCTTCTAAGATATCCTTTATTTCACGTTCATGTTCTAAGCAAGTAGAGCATGGGCAAGATGCAACAGGACTAGAAACAATCAACTTATTAGAATCTAAGCATTTAACACAGGAAGCAGATTTGACTTCAATTAGCTCAGTCCTAGCATTTTCAAGTTGATGCATGATAGTATCATGAGTAGTCTGTAATTTAGCCAGTTCAGAATGTAAGGCAAGGCACGATGAGCATTCATCAACATCAAGATCCTTAGCGTTCACAAGTTCTAATTTTAAATCATTTATTTGTGAATCTAAGTTCATATTTTTATCCATGACGAAAGCTAAAGCCTTATCCTGATTCATTAGTTGCTCAAACAAGGTGTCACATCTAACTAAGAGGGCATCATAGGATGGAGTTACCTCCTTTGGAGTCATCGGCGTCTGAGTCGCCATGAAGCACATCTTGGGTGAAGTCTTTGACCTTACCTTTGTTCTTGTCTTGAGAAGCTCCTCCTCTTTGTCCTCCTCGCTCCCGAGTCCACATCGCTCATGGATTGTTCTTCAAAAGCGGCAAAGACTCGGTGAACAGCCTTTTTAAGCTTGGCAACATCAAACTTGGACTTGTATCCTTGAGGTTTCTTCCAAGCTGGCTTTTCTTCCTTGTGGTTGCTCTTGCCTTTTAGCTTAGGGCAATTTGTCCGGGATATGATAGAGCTCTCCACATTCATAACAAATCATGTACGCCTCACTTCTGTTTCTCACATTGTTATAGGCACGTGTGACCTTTTTAATTATGAGAGCCAACTCTGGCTCAGGAAGACTCTCAAGCTCTTCTTCGTGAATAGCAGATAAACACGCAAGAGAAGAAGAAACAGAAGAAGACTCAAAAGACCCATTAGAAGCTCTCTTGAGCGGGTCTGCTACCAAGGCCATATTTTCCTTCTTAGAATGATTACCCCTCTGGATCTCATGAGTCTTGAGCTTGCTATAGAGCAGCTCCAAAGTCAGATCAGAGAGGTTAACGTTCTCCTCAATGGCAGTAGCCTTCATCTCCCACTCCTTGGTGTTGATTGCAGCCAAGAGGTGGGTGGCATTTTCAGATTGAGAATATTCAATATTAACAGCTTTCATCTGATTAATCACTTTGTTAAAGTGACTGAAAATGACATCGATGCTCTCTCCAGGACGCATCTCGAATTTGTTGTATTCACGCTTATAGAGATTTTGACGCACTTGCTTGATCTGGGACGATCCCTCATGGTAAGTTTCGAGGGTGTGCCAAATCTCATGTCTTGATCGCAAGATTGCAAATCCTATCATACTCTTGCCTACCAAGCCCAGCATATAGAAGGTTCTTTGCCTTGTTGTTGTTAGCCAAGAGGGCTGCTAAAGCCGGCGTAGCAACCGAACAAAGCAAGTGGGGTTCGAACGACATCCCATATAGCTCATATAGCTTGTCCCGCTCTCAAGAAAGACTCGCATGCGATTCTTCCAATAGGCATAGTCGAGCCGCATCGAAGACATGCGGCAGTCGAGTACTTATCCATCGCCAAGATTCGATGTGACGGTTAAGATCAAGATTGAACTAAAGGGCTCTAATACCACTTGTTGGACGAAAAGCGACTAGAGGGGGTGAATAGAACACGCTCACTTTTTCACAAAAGATGGATTCAACACAAATGTCACTCCAATAGCTATGGAAGCTATGAAGATCAATATACCGATCTGTGAAGACTAGTATTGAATCAATCCAAACCCCAAAGTAAAACACCCAAAAATAACCAAAACCCAAATCTCAAAGTGTTGGGCGGTCGACCTCTAATATTGGCGGGTCAAATATTTTGCCTAGCGGTCGACCGCTAGAATGGGCGGATCGACCGCTCTTGACGGTGAACAGGAAAATCAGCAAAATCAGCGGAGCAATCCAAAGAAAAACGACCTAACTTTTGATCCGTAAGGCCAAACTTCTCGAAATTTGAACCACACCTACCTAAAGATATTAAGAACCTATTCCAATCAAAGATTTCAGAGATCCATGCCAAAGTTCCGATCTTTTTCAGTTTGAGCGAAGGAGGTTCAAAACCGAGTCAAATCTGAAATATGACCTAGAGACTTGCTCGTGGGTGATTGATGATCAAGATGATCCTAGATGGGTTCCCACATGTCACAACAAGTTAGATCACGACAAGAAACCAACCAAAAACTTGTCGATCAAAGAAAGGCACCAAATCATCAAATAGAGAAAAAAGAGAATAGATTCATCTTGAGGGAATTCTCTTTGGATTGATTTGATTTGGTTTGGGTTCTGACCACTCCATCAATGGAGGACAAAGCTCAATCTATGAGCACGAAATCAAATCAAAACTCTCTAGAACCCTAACCTCCACAAATCCTCTCCTAAGCAAAACTAGGGTTTCAAACACAATGAAAGGGTTTGGAGAGGTGCAGCCACCTCCTCCTCTATTTATAGTGGAGGCTTAGACCTTCTAGAAGAGTAACCTAATGGGCTCCGTTAAGGCCCAAAACAAAGCGGGACAAATCGCACGCAGCTTTTAAAGCGCCGTCTTCATCTCTTGACCTAATCCACTTCACCTTGCGCCATCTTGCGTCGTGACTTGGCAAAAAGGTCACCAAGGCGTATTTGGTGAAATTACCAAAATACCCCTTCTCGATCTTTTGCAAAGACCGAGTCCCATCTTCGTGAAACACATCCATGCTTCACCGTGTAGGTTGATCATGTGGCTCTCTCCATGTCGGCAAGTCTCTCCCATCCGGCTCCCAAAACCACCATGGCACTTGCACCGATCCAGCGCCGCTTGATCAAACCCGATCGCCTGAAGCCGCGTTCGGTTACCCTTATCCATACGCACCACACTTGAGTTCATCGACCACTCAAAGACATCGTCGATCATTACGGACCTCAGCTCTCCAAGCCTAGTCCCGATCTTCCTCGCCGTAGACCGTCATTGACCACCAAGTAACACTGCAAACAATACACAAGCAAACGAATCCGGGGCACAAGTTCTTCACAACTTGACCCACGTTAGTCAAAACATGCATCATGCAACACATATGCCATGAAACCCATGAACTTGACCTAACAAGAAAACAGCCGCCACCACGGCGACGACGAACCAGATCTGGCCGGTCGATCGCCACCATGGCGGTCGACCTTTCGGCCGGTCGGGCCTTGACCAAAGGCCGGTTCGACCGCCGATCAAGACTTAACCAAATTTTCAACCTGGAAAAACTGAAACCTACTGGAATTTTCAAACCAATAGAACTTTTACCTGGAAGTTCCAAAATTTATGAAACCAAGTACAGAAGCACCTTCTCACTTGCCTACACACTCTATTTTTGGCCCAGCTCCAAAATCCAAAATATTGCAATGGCCGGTCTGACCGCTCAAACAAAGCCGGTCAGACCGCTCCATCTTGATCCCGAACGCCACTTTGGCGGTCGACCGCCGGTGACTATTTCAAAAAAACCAAGTCAAGGCATGGCCGGTCTGACCACCACCATGGCCGGTCAGACCGCCAGAGGCTTGACAGAACTGAAACTTTGCCGAAAAGACGTGATTCGACAAACCGTCAACGACATTGCCAATTAGAACATCATCCTAAGATCTCAGGCATATCCCCATGATATCCACAAATCCAAAACACCCAAACATCGGATTTTACGTACCGCTTTGCTTGCGGTAACACCGCCCAGCGGTACTACCGCCAAACACATGCCGGTACTACCGGATCGCGGTAGTACCGCGCATTACACGCCGGTACTACCGTTTAGCCTGACACTTGCTGAAAACAGGATTTCAACAAAACCGAAAACTACCGTTTCGACAAACCGAGAACGACATTGCCAATTGTAACATCATCCTAAGATCTCAGGCATATCCCCATGATATCCACACGGTGAAATAAGAGAAAAGGAGAAGGCCAACGCATTTGGGCGGCTTCACTTGGCATATAAGGGAAAGGGAGGCGGGAGCTGGGTTACTAACACGTCTTGCTGAGCAGGAGCGGAAGGATGGCCCGAAAGGAGCACGGGCCGGATCGGATGGCCGAAAGGAAAATAGAAAAAGGCCAAGGAAAGGAAACGGGTTGGGCTGAAAAAAAATGGGATGGGCCAGAGGAATGGATTTTAGCCCATTTGAAAACTGAGATTTTAATTCGGTTTTTCTTTTTAGAAAATACTGAAAATCTAAATCGCAAATAGAAAATAGCAAATGCACTCGGAAAAATTCTAAAAATTCTAGAAAATATATCCAAGCACATAGAATCCAAATAAAATAATTTTGATAATAGTTAATGTTGAGGTTATTCATATTAAATTGTTTTTGATCTCTGAAAATTCTAATTAAGCTTTACTTTAACCAACAAAATTCAAATGGTTATTTTTCTTTTTTTAAAATTTCAAAACAGACCAAATTTTGGGATGTTACAATTCAGGAACAACATTAGCATCCCTTGCAGATGGAGCCTATGATCCATTTGTTAGTGCGGTCAGCTTGCTCTCCTAAAAGCCCCCACGCTAATCATAGAAGGTGAAAAATCTTGAAATTACCACGTTAATCGAGCCTATACTAATTGGAGGCTCTCTTAGAAGCCTCCACGTTAATCCTAGAAGGTGAAAAATCTAGAAATTACCACGTTAATCGAAGAAAACAAGAAAAAGGCTAGAAAACCTGGCATTAATCGGGAAAAAAGAAAAGTCTGATCCATCTATATAAAGTTTTGTGCTGCCTGTCCAGACTCCAATTACATATTCAATTAGTGCAGCTGAGAGTAACACGAGGAAAACTCTAAACATGTGAGCCGTGGAAGATAGAAATCCTAAACCAAATCCTGATCTGAAACCACCAAAAACGATATTGCATCCTTTCACATTCAATTGATTCTATCAGAAGGAAACTACAATATATAAACTGACACACTTTTGAGATGTCGAAGCCAAGTCCTGAACCAAATTCAAATTAGAATCTGACAAAACAATATAACGGTATAGGAAAACTATGGTTCGAAATATGAAACTAACAAGAAAAACTACTGCATGCTCTTAAATATTCAACCAGAGGGTAATACCAATGTATGTAATCAGAGAAAAATCGAGGAAAACTAACAAATATGTGAACTGTTGACGGAAACTGACCAAATCCTAAGAGAAACTGACAAAACAACGCAACAGTAGAGGGAACTATGCTTCCAAAACAAAAACTGATAAGAGAACACACTGCTGGAGAGAAGCTATTCTGCCTGTAACCCAATTCAAAAGAATAAACCAAGCTCCATGCATATGAGATTCACTTTGTCAGGTCATAACCATCAAAACCTATGTCGAAGGTTGTATTGTATTTCTGTTCTTCCAACGAATACCAGCTTTTAGGTTTCGCCATATCCATCTCACAGGGTTGTGACATAGTTCGGTTCTCTTGGTTACCAACTCCCAGGTTTGGATAAAAGAAGACCTTCTCTATGCAAATCAAGAAGCAACAAAATTTTAGTAGGCATGCTGATCTTCCCCATTGCATCAAATATTTGTTTTCCCCGTATTCTTCGTTACTTTAGTAAACGGAATTGCACCAGTGTGCAATACCATAAGTGAGATTAGTCCAGGAAAGGATCTATGGAATATCAAGGCAATGGTAACGAGACTTTGGGATGCAATCATCTTTTGTAATGGTGAAATTACCAAACATGATATGATCCTTAGTTAGCAAGAGATATAATGGTTATTTTATTATAATGACAGTTTTGGGGTTACTTTTACTTTCTTGGTAACTATGAGACTACATATTCTCTAACTAATTAAGCTCTATCACTCTTACCGTTAATTAATCAAGTAGGGATCCATAGGGCACGAAGCATCTCCAAGAAGCACAAATCAAGGCAATTCGATTTGATAAGAAAAAATTGCAAGAGAGGGGAAATATTGGACCCTCATAAGTCCATCTTTGAACATACGCTATCTAATCAAAACTAGCTTTACCACACACACTTGGTTCTTACCTTACTAAGACATGAAAAAGATAAAATTTCAAACTAATCCAATAACCAAACAAAGTACCTTGCTTCTCAGTTCAACTAAATGAGGTGTTGTTTGCTATTGCTCCTCTAGCCATCCTACCCCCGATGATCAAGCAAATCGAGAATCTCCCAAGTCTCCTAGGATCTGCCACTGTGTTGCTGCCGGTGATATCCCGATCGGTCATCAATGCGAAGGGGATCAAGGAATCGCAACTGTTGTCATTGCATTATTGACGAGGAGTGATGATGTCTGAGAGGCATGCCAAAGGGATTATGATTTGGGCGAACATGATGAGGAGTTTGAGATATTGTCCTTGGTCATACCGAAACATAAAGAATATGTATAGTTAGTCGGTGATGCAATGTAGATGAGTTAAGGGACATGTAACTGTTAGCATGGTGATTCCAGGATGAGCTAAGGGACTTCTGATTGTTGCATCAGAACAGGCTTGTCGACGATCAGTCGCCGATCTTCTGAAATAAAAGAGGAAAATGGCGAGAGTATCCAAATGTCGGGAGAGAATGGGGTCTTCTGCTCTTTATTAATATGAACTGGAATTACAAGACCTTGCGGTTTAAGTGCGACTTGGGACTATCTCTAATTACATCGATAAATGTATTGAATGCTAGGCAAAGTAATCAGCTTAAAGATGCCAAGCAAGTAGATGATTTCGTTTTACGGCTTGCTGGTCTTCATCGTCTCCTCCGGTTGCCTTCGCTCTAGTGTCTCTACGTTGTCTCCTCGCTCTTCTCACGCATGCTCCACCATTAAATAACTCCGTAGAAGAGGTGGCGATTACTCCTAGAGAAGGCGTCTCGGTGAAACGTTACGACTCCTTCTTGGTTTTGTCGGAGGTTCAAAGCGATTAACAACGTGTTAACTACCTTTGCGGTTAAGTGTCGGCTGTGAAAACCTTAATCGTCACAATGAGGGTGGTTTATTGTCGCATGTCTTGTATATCATCGCATGGTATGGAACATTCAAGACGTGTTCCATTCATCATACTGTTCTCTAAAGGGTGCCATATCAGAAACATAGCTTTTCCGAAGTTTACGACTACCAAGTCACATACTTGTCAATATTATTTTAGGGCCTAGTCCGACCAGGGAACCCATCGTGTAACCTCTGGAATCCTCATGACCCGGTGAGGTCGTTAGCCTTAGGGGTACGACCATGAAGGCGATATGGTCTTTTATGTATTAGATTAATACATAGAGGTTTTAATCCTCGTCACTAGCACGAACTTTAAATGAACAGTCGTGTGAACACCTTCTTCCGATGAAGTTGTATTAGGTAGACCCCATTTAATGCCATGACATTGAGGTGGTTTGTATTCATTTTAAAGTTGAGAACTTGCCTTGGGAACAGAAGAATTGCTCTGTCTGTTGGGCAAAAAAGCTTTTACCGTTCGGACTTTTGTGAATAACCTCCGATCGTAATCTAAAGATCACGAGGCTATAAAATCCCCATCGCTAGACCTTTTGGAGTTTTATGCTTCCGGATCCTTTCGATTTCCTTTTTTGAGAAAAAATCTTTAGCCCTCTTTTCTTGTTCTTGAGCCACAAAATCTCCTCGACCAATACTCATCCTTGAGGATTTTCATCATGTCGGAGCAAATCATGAAGTGGTTGCCTTCGGAATTGAGCAAGAAAAAACTTGAGGCATTGGAGAGGATCGGGATGCTTCCAAATAAGAATCTGATCAAATGGAGATTGGCGTTTGGAGAGCATTTTCCGAGTCGCAAAGATGGGGAAATTCCTGTTTTCCTCGCCTACATAGAATGTGAAATTTGAGGTGCTGCATTACACAAATTCCTTCTCCGTGTTCTTGAGTTCTCTGAGGTGGAATTGGTGAATTTGGCTCCAAATTCCATCGCCAATATCAGCATCTTCACATATTTGTGTGAAGCATACCTAGGAGTGCCTCCGAGTTTGAGGCTCTTCAGGTATTTCTACCGAATGGTGATGGGGAGAACCACGGAGACTCCCGGAGAATGTACATTGCGCCTTCACGACGGGAAGGCCGATGAATACATTCATATGTACTCGAAATCCTCGTGGTCGTCATGGAAGAAGAACTGGTTCTACATGGCGGTTCTGAGGAGAATAACCTCTACTTGGCCGAGATGAGGCGAATGAAAATCCCAAGTGGAGGAAGACCGTGGAGAAGGCAGAGTGGTCGGACGATGGGTGGATGCCATCTCGACCTCTGAGTCAAGGGCTTGACCTCTTGGCATGTGGTGAGGACTTCACCAAGCGCCAGATTAGTCGTGAAGCCGGACTCACTCCTTGATTTGGTTCATTGGTCGTGATGAAGCTATCTCAGAGGTGGTAAGTCTTTGGATAAACTCCGATCAAGTATTTTTATTTGATTAATGTACTACCTTAAAACACGTTGATGTTTTGTTTTCTCTCCTTTTCTTTTAAAGCTCTTTCCCTGAGGAAATTAGAGGCGGATCAGCCGATCTGTGCGGGAGCCTGGAGAAAATTTGGATTCTCGAGATCTTGGCCATAGTTCTGCTGAAGAGAAACTAGCAAGGCTTAAGGTAAACAATCAAAATTTCTTTTATCATGCATACATATCCTCCGATCAGATTTTTGATCATGTTCTATTTTTGTAGTCGATTAGGTTTGCGAATTACTCAAGGTGAGGTCAACATCCCATCGTGGTCCCAACCAATTAGGTGCTACGATGCCTTTGGAAGAAGATGAATCTCCAGAGGTAATAGAACATTTTAGATGGATATATATATATATATATATATATATATATATATATATATATATATAGTTTAGATATAAGATTTCATCACCAAACCAAATTAGTTTATTGGTTGGTGGAGAAAATTTGAAGGCGCGATCTTGTGAGGTCGGAGGCGTAAACCCGAGCCGATCGTTAACGGACAGGACGTTCTTGAAACAATTAGTCCGGAAATTTGGTGAAACTACTCGCACCGACCAGATGGTCAGGGCGTAATCCTCGGCGAGCTGATCGAGGGCATCGCTTCGACATCTTGTTGAATAATGCAGCGGTTGGCCAATTTCGCGATTCGGGCCGACAAAATTAGAAGAAAAGAAAAGGAAGGTTGACGGCACAAAGTTTACTCTTCCGCGTTTCAAAGTCAAATCTCGGAAACTAACTAGGTATGTACAAATGAAAGTGGTCGTATAAGCGCATACCTCGAATAATTTCTTGATGATTTGATGTTTTTTGAACTTTCCTTCTTTGTTTTGCATAGGTCTTCTGGTGTTCCGGTCGTTTCCGACCAGACTCCTTCTGAGGACCAGGTAGTTGAGGAGGTCCATGAGCAGACCATTTCCCGGGGCCGAGTTCTGAGGAAACAATGGTCGGAGAAGCCCCGGCAGTGTCGGGGCCAGCGATCGAGTTGGAACCATTGGTGGTTCTAACTCCTTCTGCGAGGTAGATGCCCTAAAGGCCCTCAATAGGTTCCGACCATTGTTGGTAATTCTCCTCAACGACAAGTTCCTTTTCACCCCCGATTCATCGAGGATAAGGAGCTTGACGAGGCATGGGGAAAAATATCGGATCAACAAATCAAAATGCATCCTAATTCAATATTTGGCGGATATAATGATTTGGCGATCCAGGTAAGTATCTACGACCAGTTTCATAGTCTCTCCTAAAAAATCTTTTATAGAGAATCTTTTAAAGAGGAAATGCTATTTGAGCAGCATATGGTCGAGAATTTTGCTGTGGTCGGAGGCTTGACCCAGCGGATTGAAGATTTGGAGCAGAAACACTCTGAATTAGAAAGTAAGAACTTTCCCCTTAACCTTTTCTTTCTTCAATGCTTTGCCCTTCGCTAATTATTCTCCTTATCGTATTCGATAGATTTGGAGAAAATAAAAGAAGAGATCTGGTGAGAAAGCCAAAGCGACTCTGCTTGAAGAAGAGATTAAAGCCAAGGATTCCGGTCGATCGTGAAGCGGCGACCGATAATAAACACTTAACAAAAGAATTGAAGGTAATATGTAAGTAAACTTGACTTATTATTTTCCTTCAATTATGTTTGTGTTTATCGATCATTTTACTCTTGCAGAGCAAGCGAAAATGCTAAACGAGCGAAAAAGACTTCAAAATTTGAGCAAGATAAAAGCGGCTCTTGTTCAAAGTATCGATGAAAAGATTCTATTTTTGAACAAGATGATTTTTGATATGGGATCAGGATCAAGCCTGCCTACTTTAAGAGATCCAGTAGAGAAAATGAACTACTTGGGTCAACCTCTAGAGGATCTTAATAATCTACTCAAGACTACTCGGAAGAACTATGCCCAGTCTATGAAAACAGGCGTTGCTAATGGAGTTAGTTTTGCTTTGCAAAAGCCGAAAGCTTCAAACCCTCCATCGATCTCCAAGGCATTGAAGATGACTTCAAGCGCCCACTGAAAGGCGACCAAGTTCATGGAAGAACTCGGGCCACTCGGAGATAAAGTTGTAGGGAGATAGAGGTCGGATCTCCATCAAGCGATAATTAGTGCAGGAATATTTCTAGAGTAGGCCTATAAGATGTAAAAATATTGAATATGTATAAAACTTACCTTTTATGTTATTAACAATGCCATTGTTTATCCTGTTTGACTTTTAAAATTCTCATATACATCCTAGCCCCCGACTGCTTTATAGTAGAAGAACTTTACTATACAAGCAGGTAGCCAATAAAGAGAATGAAAGTCGAAACCATTGTTTTAAAGGTATGTGCTGATATGAAGACAAAACTGATTGTAGCAATACTAGGAAATCACTGTGGTCGGAACCAGCTGATGATTTCGTCTAGTTATAGATTCTTGTTTGTCATGATCGAAATACCAATCAAAAATTGTATATGGTCGGACAAAAGACCTTGTTATTTGACATAAGAAGACATACAAAAATGGATGCAACAAATTATAAGTAAACGTTGTTTATATCTATTATCCTAAAATGCAGTCGGAAAGAATGCTTAGATCTGAAATCATATAACATATTTAAGAAAGCGTGTTCAAGCTCTCTATCCATTGGTAGCGAGGATCGTGAAGAAAAGAACCGTCGCTAGGAAGCTCCTTCCGATTAGGGCGGGACCACGTGCGAAAAAGAGAGACTTGATCGGGAGGCTTTAAGTGTCCGACCTAGTAGCTAGACAAGAGCGAGCATAATCTTGAAATAATGAAATATAATCTTCATAATCTTAGGCATATCATTCGATTATAGAAAGTTATTTGTATGATGCTCTAATTACTCATATATTTCTTTAAGAAAAGAGTGTTGTTCGCGCGTGGGAGAATGCTCACGACTAGGACCAACACGGCGTATGACATAGAAGTCGTTGCCATAGAGTAATGAGAGATCCTTGGAAAGGATATCGGAGAAAAAATTGTCTTCTTGACCCGGTTTAAATTAACAATCATGAGCGACTCGACCTATAGGTGTATATATATAAGCAAGGTCACTTTTCTTAATGAATAAATGAATTTATTGAAATTGAGAGAATTGAAAGAATATAAAAATAATTAAACATAGAACTTACGCAATTGATCAATGTTCCAAGAATTTGACAAAATTTGCCCATCAGACATAGCTAGTAAATACGGAACACGGTCGGGTGACCCGACCCACAGTGTAAGGACCATCCCACTTGGGAGAAAGTTTATTGTGATTTGCTTGGTTACGAATTTTTCGAGAACCGGATCACTCTGACAAAGTACGCAAGGTTGCACCTTACGACTATGGTACCTTCGCATGGCTTGTTGGTAGATTCTTGATCGCATACAAAGGCTTGGTTTTGTCATTCTTCAAGAAATTGATGTCGTCGAGTCTTCGTTCATTACGATCGTTTTCGTTAAAGCGATCGGTTAACGAAACCAATTTTGAGTTACGGAGGAAGCATGGCTTGACCCCATGAACCAAAAGAATGGTGTTTCACCGTCGCCGACCGTAGTGGTTGAACGACCCATATCTGAGCAGGAGTTCTTAAGCCCAAGCTCTGACCGTTTGATTAATTGGTGAATACTCGGCGTTTGATCCTTTTATAATGATACCATTAGCTCGCTCAAGCGCCTGCTGTTGCTCACGGATGAGCAGCGGAAGCAAAATGAACTTTGACACCAAGTTCATCTTAGAATTCTTGGAATTATTTGCTAGAAGCTGGGCGCCATTATCTGTGATTATCTGTTGGGCACACCAAATCGTGCGATCACATTTTTCATGAGTAATCTCTTAGCGGCCTCGGTTGTTGTTTTAACAACCGGCTCAGCCTCGATCCATTTTATAGCGTGTCAATCATGACAAAAAGAATTGAAGCCCGGGTGGAAATGTCCCAGAATGTCGATCCCTAGGTTGCAAAAGGCCAAGAAAGAGAATTGTTTGTAAGGCTTGTCTTGGTGATGTACTTATGCGCTATAAACCGACATTATGCGTACTTCATCATAAGTTCTTTTGCATCATAAAGGCGGTTGGCGATAGTATCCTTACTCGAAGGCTTTCTTGTCGGTGTTACGTAGGAATGATGTGCTCCCAGACTCCTTCATGGATTTCGGTTAGCAACTTAATGCCATCCGTTTGAGATATGCATCTCATCAACACTCCATGAGATCCTCGTTTATATAAGGTGCGTTTGATTAGAGTGTATGATTTGGCTTTTCGTGCTATCTGATCGGCCTCTACATCATCTTCGGAATTATGTCATCTTGAAGATAATTGTAGATCGATGTCATCAATCTCTACCTTGATCGTGATGGCGCCAACCGTCAACAACACGTGGAGCATCCATGTTCCTTTGATCGGTTTGTTCGGCACATAAAGAATCATGTATGTTCTCGAAGGCTCGACTACGAGGGTGAATCGAGTTGCTCGAGAAAAACTCGGCGGGACGGTTGACCTCGTGGAGGCCATCCGTGCCAACTAATCTGCCGAAAGTTTTCCTTTCTAGGAATATGTTAGATCTGGAAGCGAAGAAGTGCTTTTCGAGTTTCAGTACTTCCGCCGAGATAAGATGGCATCTTGGTACTCGAGCATTGATACTCTTTCCCTACTTGATTAAGCTACTAGTTGAGAATCGCCTTTCACTAATGTCTGTGAATCCGGCGAGCGAGCCTGCTCGAGTCTGCTAGTAAACTTTCATAATACGCCACATTATTTGTGGCGAAAAAAATTCTTGGATGGTGTACTTGATGTGTTACTTGATGAGGATATCGGGATCCTCCAGCCCGATCCTTTTAACATCAAGGAACCGTCAAAGTACATTGTCCACTCCTCGTGGTGTTCGTACTCGGGCCCTTGGGTGGAGTTCGGGTTTGTCCATTCGGCAATGAATTACTGCTATTGCCTAGAACTTTATTCTTTGTTAAGTGAGATGAAATGGAGGTCAAACACCCTAGCTCAACCGCCCATTTGCTATTAAATCACGATGATTCCTGTTTCCAAGGACTTGACCAAGGGATATCCGATCGATCGACCACTTTGTGGGCTCGAAAGTAGTGCCTTAGCTTCCTTGAAGACATAAAGGCAACCATAGAACAACTTTTGTACCTATGGATATCTTTCCTTTGGTCCATGTAAGACTTAAACTACGTAATAAACTAGTCATTGGATGTTATCCTTTCTCGACCAATACACGCTTCTGTTTGTGGTGTTCTTTGCCACGTACATTAGCGGTGTTTCTCCGATCTCGGAGACTAAGACCGGGTACTTGTAAGGTACTTTTAAGTTTTTCAAAGGCATCGTTTGCCTCTTTATTCCTCGAAGCTCCCATGTTTAGAAGAAGTTTAAAGAAAGACAATCCTTTTTCCCCTAACCTTGCTATAAACGACTTAGCTGCGCCATCTGACGCGGTTAGTTTTGGACTTCCTTCTTGGTGGTCGGAGGGCGATCTGGTCGATGGCGCTATTTTTCTTGGGTTTGTCTCAATACCTCTAGCCGAGACTAGGAAGCCAGAAACATTTTCAGTGAAACTACGAACACACACTTTTGGATTCAACTTGAGGTTATGCCTTCTCAAGTTGTTGAAAGTTTCTTGTAAGTCGAGATGTGATTGCGGCGTTGGTGGTCTTTACGACCGGATCGTCAGCGTAAGCTTCTAGATTCCGACCTATTTGTGGACTAAAGGTTTTTGCATCAACCTTTGAAAAGTTGCACGGCGTTTTTGAGACCAAATGGCATCTTAACATAACAGTAAGTACCATATGGAGTGATGAAGGAAGTTTTCTCCTCATCCTCTTTACACATACTAATCTGGTGGTACCACGAATACGCATCTAGAAAACTTAGTAATTACTTTTGGGAGGTAGAATCTACCAGTTGATCAATGTGTGGAAGGAAAAATCATCTTCGGACAAGCTTTATTAAGATCGTAAAGTCGATACACATTCGCCATTTCCCATTATTCTTCCTAACCATTACGGGGTTGGCGAGCCCGAGGGTGGTTGACTTCACGAATGAATCCGGCCTTGAGAAGCTTGTTAATCTCATTGGATTGCTTCCTTCCGTCGGTGCAAAAGCAGACTTACCTTGATCGGTTTCTTATCGGTGGAGAGCTAGCACATGCTTAATCACCTCGGGGACTCGGGCATATCGAGCTTTGCCGAGAGAATCGTCTGATTTGCTCGGAGGAAGGAGCGGCGACTCTTCCTATTTAGGATTGAGTCTTGCTCAGGCGAGAACCTTGCAAGGTGTGGGTCGACATTTTACGGCCCGGTAGTGACTTATTTGTCCGAGAAGCGCCTTTGTCGAGTGATACCTCTTTTGGTAGTCGGAGGGTTTGGGTGCCACCTTGGTCTCGAGTGTTTGCTGCACGCGGTAGATGGATTAGCCTCTACGGTGGGAAGTTCATCGACGAGTTCAAAGGATTTTGATCACATACATAAGCCATTTTGATCTCCCGAATAGTGATGACTCCTTTGGCCCCGGCATTTTCGGACTTTGATAACAGTAATACATGGCTATCAAGAACTTTGCTAATCTTGGGTCGACCAAGAATTCCGTTGTATCTTGATTCAAAGTTTACTACATCAAGCGAAATTTTTCCGTTTGAAAGTTATCGAGCTTTCGAGCGTAGCGGTAGAAACTTGTCCCTATCGGTTTAGCGGTGGAGCCAGGAACTATGCCATGAAAAGCATATTTCACGGTTTCACCTTTGACATGGGGACTGCATTTCTTCTAAAGCTCCGCAAATAGTATATTCAAAGAACTACCTCCATCTACTAAGACTCGATTAACCCTACAATTATTAATAGTTGGTTCAACAACAATAAGGAACCTACCGGTCGAAGTCGAAGGATAGGGCGATCGTCTTTCTTTGAAGAAATTACCATGTTTGACCACTTGATTCCTTGATAATGGTGGAGATTCGACGAGTTGACCTCCGCTCCATGGCCTTGAGATAGCGTTTGGATTCGTATGAAGAAGATCCTCCAAAAATCATGTTGTTGTGTGTTGGGGATCCTGGTACTCCATCTCTTCATCGTCATCCTTGTCCTTTTTGGAGCTCGTTTCTCGGGTTCTGTATTGCGAAATGGTCCTTCACACGCATAATAATCCTCCGGTTTATTTTGCCAAACTTCGATAGGTCTTGTGAGATCATGCCACACTTTTGGTGAAGTGGACACCACTTCTTGTTTTTCTGGAATCCTTCGGTCGGAGCTTTTGTCTTGCCTCGACCGGTGTAGACCTTCTTACCCTTCATGAATTTATCAGGAATGGCTAGGACCTCCTTGTCGTCAGGTCTGCGGTTCTTTTTCTTTTTGAGAGACTTATTATTCTTTTTCTCTGGTTTGTCGGTAGCCGGTGAGAATCTTGTCTTTTCGATCAATGGCCGCACCACTCGATTGCCGCTAGCGGTGGCATACTTGTCGGCCATGTCAAAAAGCTCAACGGTTGTTCTTGGAGGGTTCATTGCTATATCCTCCGTAAACCGTCGATTTCTCAGACCTGTTTTAAAAACCTGAATAACAGATGACTCTGCGACCTCGGGTATAGAATTGTGAACCTGGCTGAACCTCTTGATATATTGACGTAAAGTCTCATCAAAACCCTGCCGGATTCGATGCAGATCATCCTCCTTCCCAAGGCGGTCATACGTACCCTGAAAGTTTGCAATTAGAAGATCACAGAGTTGCTCCCAAGTATAGATTGATCCGACGGTTGGTTCAATAACCACGACCGGGCAAACCCTTCAAGCACGGTGGGTAGGTAGTTGGCCATCACATTCTCATCGCCTCCAGCAGCTCTAATGGCGGTGGTATATATTTGGAGAAATTCCAATGGATTTTGAGTTCCATTGAACTTCTCCAAGTTGGCCGGTCGGAACTGGTTAGGCCAACGCACAGCTTGGAGCCCTGTAGAGAAGGCTCAACAACCTGTGATTGATTTATGGCGCCTTCTCACGGGAGGCGTCGGTTATGTCGATCGGAGACCGGTTCCTAGATGGAGCAGCTGGAACTCCGGTGTCTTGATCCGATCGTGAACATTGATATGATGCCTTCGACCGCCTACTTGATTTAGGCGATGTCGGAGATCGTCGAGTCAAGCGGTGGTTCTTCTCGACATAATGGGGGTGGCTTCGAAATAACCTTCTCCCTCGTGACTCCATGGTCGGAATCGTCGAGGAGGCCTTGGTATCGATTGTTCCCGAACATGACCATCTTTGTCCCTATTTGAGGGAGGAGCGTTGGGATGAAGTCATAGTTTGACTCATTTGAAACCCTTTGTTCTGATGCGCTTCCGTGTCTTTGCATAGTGCATTGGAGAATTTTGGATACTTGACCTATGAGTGTACAAAACACAGGTTTACGCTAAAGTAGGATCGAATTATTTAACATATCTTGAACACGTCGCAAGTTTTGTCACGATTCTTAGAAGGTCTCGGGGGTTCATATTGGTCGTGGGTGTACCTGACACTGAACCTTCCCCAACCTTTGGATTTGATCTGTCCTATCAGTCCTCTAGGTGGGGAACAGCGCGAGCGGAGTTAAGCGATTGGCGTCGTCGGCTCTGTGGCCTCCGGAAGTTGGTGCACGATGGCGGATCATCTCTAACAACCGTGATAGTGTGGTAGAGAATGTAGGACCGTCGCGGGGCATCTTGATTTTCATCTCCGATCGCGTTGACCCGTGCCTCTATGCCGATCTTCGATGAGCTTCCATCATAACTATCTGAGCTTCTCGATTGCTTGCGAAGTTTCCTGACGGAGGCGGTGGAAATGAGCACCTCTGAGGTCTCCTCGGCTGATCCGTGAGCTGCCGATCGTATCTTGGCGTGATCATCCCCGCATGGCCTCGACGGTGGAGGCTTCATCGACACTGTTACGGATGTCGGTTGACTCAGGAATTGCGAAGCCGTGAGGAGAATATCTTTCGACCATGATTTCGCCGAGGGTATAGAGTTTTTCGGTGGTGGTCTTTGAAATTTCTTCACTGTTTTCTTTGGTCGGAAGACCGGGCTTGAAGAGGTCCCCTGAAATTCGAGCTGATCGGAATGGCTGGTTCCTCTGATTGTGCCACCGGTAGTGGTGGCGCATCCTCGTCCATCCGGTCGACCTCACTATCGTCGGCGACGTGCGAGCCGGCGGAGGAGGAAGAGGAGGATGATCTGCCATTTTCCTCCATGGCATGGATGCATCCTTCCATGTCGAGGTCGGCGTAGTCCGCCAAGTCGAACCAATTCTCCTCATTCCAAACTCCGGGCATATTCGCATTAGCGATTGCAGGAATTTGGGGCGAGGGTTTGTATGAGCGAAGAGTTTCTTGAAACTTCGTCTTCTTCTCCACAGACGGCGCCCATTTGTCGGCGATCGAAGTCACCGATCTTCTGAAATAAAAGAGAAAATGGCGTAGAGTATCACGGGAGAGAATGAAATTTGCTCTTTATTAATATGAGCTGGAATTACAAGACTGACTTGGGACTATCTCTAATTACACGAATGTATTGAATGCTAGGCAAAGTAATCGGGCTTAAAGATGATTTCTTTACTCTTGCTTTAACCTGTGTTGCCTTGCTCTGTGTGTCTTCATGTTGTCTCCTCGTCTTCTGCGTTCCACCATTAAATAACTCCCGAAAAGGTGGCAGTTACTCCTGGAGAAGGTGTGAGACCCTCAAATATTGGAATGTGCCGAATTAAAAATTATACTGGTAGCATAATTCTTAATCAAGGAACAGTGTAATGTCCTTAATAAAAATTATACTAGAAGCATAATCATAATAAGTAACAATCCAACATTTAGGTTCCCGGATATATGCCATGCAATAGTTCCCAGGATTAGTGACTATTGCATATATCATAATCAACATTGCATCAATCACATACAAGTCACACATTCACATAATTATACATCAATAATTACATCATAATTCGGTTGCTACAGTGTCAGGTTTGCTACAGTAACCGAAATAGCTACAGGAACAGATGACCTTGGGTCATTAGCAAAAAAAACAACGGCGGAAGCAAAATAAGCGATAAAAACCACCAATGGCCCCATCATCCCATGAGCTATTGCGTGGAGACTAGAACTAGCATTACTCGTTAGCGTCACCCGGATCGGCGCTAACGGGCATCTCATAAAGATATCCATCCTCACGCAACAAGAGGTCATAAAACCACAGTACAAAAGGTACTCGGCAAGACTTCACAAACTAATAAAAGAAAGTGTTTGTTAGAACCTATACAAAGGAATAGAAAGTTGTATATGCATAAGGTGACAACGAAGGCTTAAATGGTTCCATTTTGCATAAGCGATACATCTTAACCTCAGATTGCTATGTTTTGATAAAGCAATTTTGATAAATTGATTTGGACTAAAAGCAGTGAGTGAGTGCAATTATAAGCATAAACATTAACAAAAGTAAATAACAGCTCACAATTAAATGTGTATGACAACCATCATGCGAACCAATTCCCAAAACCAAACTTAGAGCAAAATCTATCTGAGATGACATTAATTCAAGTGTAAATAAAGTAGTAAAGTGAACACGGCTATTGAATAGTTTTATATCCTTGCAAGGGTGTACATCTTTACCCACATGACTTAGTTAGCCGTAAGCCTCGGAATAATAACACACTTGCCTTTGGTGTGTCGGTAAGATAAACTAAGATTTGGTATTTTCAACAAGTTGACATTATTGAGTTGGATGACCCATGTGGTGATCAGCTTAAATAACGGTGATAGCATATATTCAGCGAGGCTCACATGTTGTACAGGGAATGCCGACCTAGTCAATTAAATGCAAACTCGTGTTAGCCACACATATTACACATGATCGGGGCCTAAAGGAGCGTACATGCGATGTAACACATCTCGCCCTTACCCTTCTAAGAACATCGATATCAATATAAGCTCCACATGGCATACGACACGGCCGAAGACTTAAGCATCTATGCCATATGAAATCAATACACATGTCCTTACTCTCGATATCCAACTCAATAATATTAACCCTTTACTTAACCAAGCAGCGCCCATACCTGCGTGTGGAAATGCGTTGGGACTTGAATTAAATTGTCGAGTTAGGTCCTTAATCAATCGGACAAGACATCCACACTTCCCAAATCTAGTGCACAAAGGCACCATCACTAGCATCCACTTGTCCATATTTGAATTAATTGATACAGGAGTTTAGAAGCATTTCCAAATCAAATAAAGCTGAACAAGGATCAAAGACAAATACAAATTATTTGTTGTTCCCGGGTTTGACAAGTTAAGCTTGTCAAACACTACTGAATTCTATGAATTTGCGAGGGCTAAGCAAAAGTTAAAATTTAGTGTTATAACATCACAGACTACCTTAGGTTGAGTGTATGATTAAATTAAAGATAAACCACAAGTTAGAAAGGTATAACTAACTAGGAGCAGAGCACAAATAAATTTTTATAAAGTTGCATGCAGTGTCCTTTGTATTTTGTAAATCTCTGAGTTCAAAAGATTAGGCTCAACATAGTGCGAGAGAAGCTTGCCTTGATAGTAGTAAACAACCTCTTGTTCGAGGTTCTTGGGACTCAATAAAAGGCTCAACAATTTGGAAGAACCAATATCTAAAGAGAATAAAATCCAATGAATACGGGAAAAGCAGAGAACAATAAGCACAAAAAGAATGTATGGTCAAGGTCTTAATGCATGAGTAATAGTATGCTTATGCTATATCTAATGTATTAAGGGTAATAACCCATATATACTATCCATTGGCATTTATTATTCAGGTTTAAGTTTTAGCTTATAGCTACTGATGTCGGGTTTTATACCTTTGGAGCAGAATGACAACAAATGATTCAATTACCTAGCTTAACTCTATATAAATGAAATACTACTGGGATAGCTAAGTGTATTAAACTAGTCTTGTGAGCTAACCAATCATTTAATGCCATTAATAGCAATTCATGACTTTAGATTTTTGTTGTTGGTTTGGCGGTTTGACTAATAACTTAAAAGCAACAACACTTGATTAACGATTTTAGGTTGTGTGAAGAACCAGTATAAGACAAAAGTTTTAAATGAAGTTATGACCATTAAGGAATACTTATTACTATAACTTGTTAATGCTAGCATGAATTACTGGTTTAAAGAAAGAAAAGAAAAGAAGTCTTTGGTCGGTTTAACAAAAAGCAGCAAGGTCTGCCTTGATTTGGCTACTTGAGTAATGCACTAACCAAAGATTCTAAATAGAATTTAAGACTATTTGGAGGGTAGTTGATACCATAGGACTTCATAACTAGCCCTAATCGACCATACTAAAGAAGGAAATGGAGCATTGGTTTGTTTTTGTCGGTTGTGACCAGACAAAAGGTGACAGAAACTACGCTTGTCTTATCAACTAAATTGGTGACTTAGAAAAACAAAAGATGGTCTACTTATGGTATTAGGGTTCCTCAAAACCCGAGGAGCTAGTATTATGACAAGAGAAACCGAATTCTTGAAAACGATATGAAAGACCGAAAAGTTATAAAAATAACTTTTCAGTTCAAAGAAGTTTGAAGTATCATATGAACCAGTGAGTGCTATAAGAGGATAACTAAAATTCTTAGAGGGCTTAAGCTAACAGAAGTAAAGGCTAACTCACCAGCTAGGGTTTAGAGAGGAAAAGATCAGTTCTTGGTCAACAAAAGAGGTCCAGTACCCTTTTTCTTGTGCTGACCAAAATAAAATGATGGAACTTAACTCTAGAGATCATTAGGTACATCCTTGCTAAGAAAAGATAGAACCCAACTCACCCAGGTGAGGTTTTCCAAGATGAAGCTTCACAGCTCAAGTTGACAGGGAGAAGAACCACAAGTCCAAACTACAAGAAATGCCCAAAAATCACATTAGTATGAGATTTAGACTTTCTTGAAGTTGAACAAGGATGGAAGTAAAGAGGCTTCCTTTGTGAGGGAAAGGAATGAATGAAGCTTCTCTTGGTCAATAATGGCGAGAGAGAAGAAACTAGGGTTTATATAGTGTGGAGGTGCCCAGATTAGCAGAGAAGCTCTCTAGAGCCGATGAGGTGGCTTCTAAAGATAACTATCAAGAGGAAAATATCCTCATCATCCTTGTACACCACCTCCTCTCCGTGAGAATGGTTGCCGGTGCCTGATGAGGAGAACAAAACGCCACTTACATGTGGGTCCCGGGGGCAATCCTGACATGCAACGCACCACAGAACTTCAACATCCGATTCGACATGGACGGTGTGATGTAGAGGTGAAAATCATCTTTGAAGCGGTATCGATTGATAGGGGCCGTGCGATTCGATTTGAGCAGCTACGATGAGGTGGCCAACAACGCAAACCGGTATCTAACTTTGGACCATCGATCTTCAGCGGACGACTCGGATCGGCGGTTCTGTAGTGGTCGAGCGGCCCCTCTGCGAAGCCCTCCGATTTGGGCTTAGCGATCGCGATGCAATGGGGAGGCTGTCGCGATCCGTCGGCCCACTCAACGAGGCCGTCACGATCACAAACCAATGACCCAAGATGAGGTGCGTCTTGGGAGCTCTTGGACCATCGCTCCATCGCCGTTAATTAGCGACCCAGCGGCGAGGATGGAGCGGCTCGGTGGTCGAACATCACAAAGAATCTGGGCCGCGCTAAGGATCAGCGGTCAATAATGGAAGGGGATGGAAGCGGTCAGGAAGGCCCAACTAATCTGGCGGTTCGCAGCGGAAATGAAGAAGTGAGATGGGCTAGAAGCCGGATCTTGTGGCGAGTGGAACGATGCGAGCCGGACTGGCGCGCTGGTTGAACCAAGTCATTTCGGTTGGACAGGGGTTAGGCGAGAGTCGCTCTGATGCTAGGCAGAGGGTTAGGTAGGGAGGTTTGACCGAGACCTATTTAAATTTTAAAAAGGTTTGACCGGGCCTTTAAATATAGCAAATAAATTTGTAAAATCTTAAAATTTTGCGAGAATAGCTCTTTGGGATGATATATTCCCCAAATAAATTTTGAAACCACAATTTCTTCTTTATAAATACATAAATAATTCATTTAGACCAACTAAGGTTTATTTAAGGACAATTATTTTTCTAAAAATCAAAATAATTTCTAAAAATTCAACAAAAATTATTTTTGGTCATAATAATTCATCTAATTTTCAAATAAAATATTTCCCGCCTTAATATCAACATGGGATGGTATTTCCTTTGGAAATTTTGACCAAGTTGAAATTGGTAAAAGAAATTTGGGAAAAAGGTTTGTAACAAGTTGCCTAAATTGCCAAAATGAGCGATAATGGCATGAGCGATACTTTATTCTTGTATATTAGAGGAATTTGAAACATTACAAACCTACCTCCATAAGAAAATCTCGTCCGAGATTTCTTATAATCAGAAGTTGGACAAAGATGAAGTTGAAATGATATTCTTTAGAAACATAACATCGGTTGTCTTTATTTCTTTCAAAGATAGAAAAGAAATTTCACATAACAACATAGTCTTTGTTATTACAACTTATGTTACATTGCTTTGTTTAACCTTGCCTTTCTTGATTTAAAGACAAGTATTAAACAGCAAAAAGGTGGGGGTGCTCGATCCTCATCAGATCTTCGCGCTCCCATGTAGCTTCATCCTCGGAATGATTAGCCCACTGAATTTTTAAGAATTTGCGGTCGATTTCTTGTCCTCGCTCCATTTAAATCGAGGATCGCCTTGGTTGTTCTTGATCTGAGAGATCTGGTTGCGGATCAAGATTTTCATAAGCAGTAGCCTCGGTAGGAACACGGAGGCACTTCTTTAATTGTGAAACATGAAAGGTATCATGAACTGCCGACAGCGTGTCGGGAAGTTTCAACTGATATGCCACAACTCCTCGTTTTGCAATGATGCGGAAAGGTCCGATATAATGAGGTGCTAGCTTTCCTTTCACTTGAAAACGATGAGTACCTTTCATCGGCGACACTTTAAGATGGACAAAGTCATCTATCTCAAAACTTAGCTCACGGCGTCGATGATCGGCATAGCTCTTCGACAAGAGTAGGCGGTTTTCAAGCGGTCTCGAATCGAGACGAACTTGCTCTTGACTTCAAAACCAAGTGGGCCAAGAATGGTCTTTCACGGTTCGACCAATTTAATGGAGTCCTACAAGCTCTTCCATACAAGGCTTCAAAGGTGACATTTGAATACTTGCTTGGTAGGCTGTTGTTGTAGGAAAATTCCACATCTGACAAAGATTTCTCCCAATTCTTGCCGTATGGTGGTTTATTGTCGATGTCTTGTATATCATCGCGGTATGGAACATTAACCGTGTTCCATTCATCATATGGTAAAGAGGTGTCGGTTCGTAGCTTTTCCAGTAGCTACAGTGAAGCCTAGTCAACGAGGAACCCATCGTGTAACCTCTGGAATCCTCACGACCGGTGAGTCGTTAATATAGGGGTTCACGACCATGAAGGCGTATGGTCTTTTATGTATTAAATTAATACATAGAGATTTTAATCCTCGTCATGGCTCTTCATGAAAAAAACAACTTTGCACAACTTTTAACGGCGACTTGGAACACACAAAGTTTACAAAAAATTCACATGAAAGCAGTTCAATATTAATTGGTAGTAATATGTTAAGATTCCTGCGTTCCAAATGGACCTAATTTATATTTTCCTTACTCTTTTTTCAAATGTTTTACATATAGGCTATGTACTAGGGTCTATCCAATGAATCTCACCCCTCCTATGCGCTCATGCATTCTCCTCAAAACACTATGAAAAAATCACGAGAAATTCTAAAAACAACAGACAATATTGATGCAAAACTAATCTATCATACCACAAAATTTCAAATCTAAATTCAAAAAAGAGGAAAAATACGCTAAAAGAAATCAAAAACAAAGGGAGAAGAAAATCATAAACCTAAAATTCATGGAAATTTATCATTTTTGTATCTTTTATTATATATTAAGTTTTAACCTTTTTTGGTATTACGATTGATCATCTCATAGCTTTCTAACCATATTTTGCTATTTTTTTAATAATTGGCATGATATTTTGAAGTGGCATGTACATAAGCACAAAAGAGGGTGTGATGCCTTTGGATACACTCTTGGCTTTGTAATCTTGGTGGTTGCAGTCCTCCTAACCTAAAATAATTAATTTACAGGGAAAAATATTACCAACACAAAATGTGAGCACTAAAAATAACAAGGTCCCTCTAAAAAATGAGGTAATAATATAGAATTTTTTAAAATAATCTATTTTTATTAGAAATCGAGAAATAATACAGCTTAATTTTTTCTGAAATAATCACGTGTAAGCAAATGCGGTTGGTAGTCATGCAAGTCACCCAACCGCCTTTGTGACAAACCTTAAAGTTGCCCAATGGAGCAGCGATTTAAGGTTCGAGGCAAGGTCGCTTTATGGAATGGCGACTTGAAGAGAATCGCCATCTGATCGGCGAATAGGTTGCTGACTCAACCGTCATGCCCAGTATGGCGACTTAAAGCGACTATAAAACCGGTGGCGGCCAAACCTCGCCATTCCACGGAGTGAATCGGCCATTCAACTCGAGCAAAGAAGAAAAAAAGATAGAAAGAGAGGAAAAAAAGAGGAGGGGAAGAAGAAGAGGAGGAAAAAGAGGTTTTTCATTTTGCATCGACGACTAGGATGGTAAGTTTGTAGTATTAATTTGTAAAAGTTTATTTAGAGATGTGTAGTGACATATTGTTAGCAAATATTGTTAGCAAATATTTAGAGATGGCATGATTAATTAGTAACCATAGTGCGTTAGCGAGCAACATCGTGTGTAGTGACATATTGTTAGCAAATGTTTAGAGATAGCATGATTAATACAATTAGTTTAGAAGTTAGTATAAAGGAAAAATGAGTTAGTAAAAATAAATTTAGTTGTATTATTCAGCGTCTTTGCGCTAATTGCGTCTGGGCTAGATGAATGATAACATGTTACTTTTGTATTATATAAATATATACGATAACCGTGCATTACATAAATGCTAGTTTATAGAATGTTAAATACAAGTATTTTTTTGTATAATAAAGAATTGAAAACATTTACTTCATAGTTTTGGTTGGATTAAGGAATCCGAGATACATGGTTGAAACATGTAGGATTGTCAAACATGTAAAAAATTTCTGAAAGCTTCACCCATTATAAATATGCATAATAGCGATGATATATTAAATATTTACTTAATCGATAGCGATCGATGCAGCGTTAACGTAATATAGCCTTTAAGTAGGAAAAATTATGTCTTTACCACGTGGGTTTCATGAAATTGTATATGTATTACCATTGTGTTGGAGCAAAAGTCTTTAGGTGCCACTAAGAACATATCAAATATGATTTATTTCTCATTGGAATATAATTTAAATGCTTAAGTAATATGAATGATTTTAATTTCTTAATTTGTAGAGTGCGGCTCAAGACCTAGTGGTTTGGATTGGCATTTGATCTGTTGAACCGGTTGGTCGGCGTGCAACACAAGCGTGGCCGTCATGTGCCTTATCCGGTTGGCGGGGGCAGCCTTGGTGAGTTGGTGGTGGTTCATCTGCGGACACCAAGCGAACTTAGACTAGACCCTGCTTGGGTAGAGAGGTTTGTCATAAGGTGTGCCATTTTTTTGTATCGTGTCGCACTATGTACTTACTTCTTAGTGCTTTGTAGGCTGAGCCGTTCGGCCTTCTACCTCTCGCCACGGATGGTAGAGGCCACCGAAGAGACAATGATGCAGTCGGCGGCGATGGGGAGGTCGAGGCGGTCGGGCGATCACAACGATTCCGTTCGACCGATCCTCTGGCGCCTGGTGGACCTTTGGCGGCGAGCGCACACCTTCCACATCCCTTCGGGGAGATGGCCCTACTCTGCCGGGATGTCGCGATCTTTGCTGGCTTGCCTATCGTGGGAGCCTGCATTCCCAGAACCTTGTTGTCGTGGCGCGGCATACTGATAAGCGAGGTTCGAGGGGTTCTTGGGGCGGCCGTGCCTCCGTGCCGACTTCTCGAGGCGGCATGGCGCCTCTGCGGTGGCTTGCACAATTCGAATGCGTATACTACCTATTTTTCATGTTTAGCGATTCATTGAGGCATAGCCATATGGCGAGCTTACTAATTATTCGTTTCTCGTGGGGTCGGCGGATGGTCCCTGACCCCGTCGACCGGTGTTCTGACACTGGGCGTACTGTTGTGACTCTTGGTGAGTCTTGTTTACCGGCGACCCGCGATGACTCGTCGGCGCCGCCTCGTAGAAGTGCTGCGAGGAGCCATCGCCAGCGGCGAGAGTTAGAATCGATTGGGGCTTAGCCCGTACTTGCGCATGACGTCTGCGGCATGTGCGATCGTCTTTGTAGGGCAAGCCGCATCTATCCTCCTGGCTGCCCCTACTCTGCGGTGTGGTCATTCGGCGCTTCTCTCGGGCGGCCCATCTTTGGTAGACTCGGACCGTCTGGTAGCGGACATGTACCATGGGGACACGGTGGACCGGCGGTAGTAGGGAGTCCCTTTGGTGCCGTAGATGGGTACATACTTCCTATATCTTTTCTTGATCGTATTACACTTAATCCTTTGTAACCACTATTACGGCCCATGAGCCACGGTATACTGCGTCACGAGTCACCGCGTCTTGTCTGAGCACTTTATGGAAGCGATTGGGCCGTCTCACGGCGGCGATGTCTTGTTTGGGAGCCTTACTACGATCGAGGCGGAGGCTCGTGCTCCATGAACTGTCTTCTTTGTCTTTGCGCGGCAAAGGCGTACTAGTGGATGCAAAGGAAGCTTCGTCTTCGGCGTGTTAAATCGAGACTTCGCGATGCATAGGGTGATCGCCCGATTCGACCTCCGCCGAGTTGTTCCGATTCCGTCGAGGCGAGGTGCACAAGTCGACCCGCGTGAGTTACATGCAACACATGTTCACATATGTTTTGATATTTCTATAGCGGTGGCTTCTAATTGCGGTGGTACATTTTGCGGGCATAGTAGGAGGGTGGCACCGGGGCGCGATGGCGGCCAAGATGGGCCGTGGGTAGCACGATGGCGAATGCCCACGAGGCTATGCGGAAGGGCGGCCCGTCTGACCCGGTGCATCTGATGAGTACCTTATTGATGCGCCCATGAACCGCACCGGTGGTGCATGTCGCCGACCCTCCCGCTCGCGTGCCGTACGGCCAGAGCTCCTACCCTCTGCACTTAGCAGCGGAGCGTGCACCTCGCGATGCGTAAAATCATGTTTGAAAATGTCTGCGTACTATTACGAATTATAGGTTTGGCCTTTGACATACTCCTTGCGAGCAGAACAACAACATTGGGGTTGCGGCGCCGGACGGATCGATCACGGGCGAGGATCGGCATTGGTCGCGGAAGTCACGCGCCGACGAAGCTAGTGCGGTTTGTTCGTCGGACCTGCGGATGCGGCGAAGCGTCGTGACCACGGCGTCATGCGGGGCGATGCGATAGGTGGCCTCGTGCATGCGAGGAGGTGGGCTCGTCGGTGCATAGGTCAGGGCGCCCGTCCTCTGACCCGGTCAGCGAGCTCGGGAGAACGCGTCCCGTGACACGCTGCGCACCTAACGCTCGCCTGCTCTGCGCTGCGCTGGGGGCGTGGAGAATCCGGTGAGCGCGTGAGTCGCGCACCCCCCCACGCGCCCCGCCACCGACATCGTTGCGGGACACCTACCGAGAGCGTCGAGGCGGTATGCTCTCATCCCGACCCGTCCGAACAGTATGGTGGGTATGACATCGCGCCGCCTACGGTCGGTCGTTTCCTCTCTTGGGTTTGCGATCGTCGATATATTGTAGAAGATTAACATTATTTGCCATCGCAGTCTTTGTTGTCCGGTAGGCTTTGAGTTCTCCCGCCTGGGGCGTGGATCGATTGCCAGCGAAGCACGGGGAGGTCGAGGGCAGCGAGCACACTGTCGAGGTTATTTCCATTGAGCAGCTTAGCGGCCCCCAGTGATCACGCAGCAACAAGTGGAGTCGACCCCCCTGGGACCACGGATCGGCGGGGCTCTGGCGCCTTTCCTGTCAGGCCTGACCCTAGGCACCCGTGCTCGAAGCCCAAAGCGGGGCGTATTCTTTGGCGTGACGGGTGTGGGGCGTGGCGGCAGACGAAAGAGTCTGCTTGGTGGCGCGTGTGGTGGCGATGGGGGTTTACATATTCTGTGTTTATGTATTGTATTTCGTAGGTACTATGACATGGTTGTCTATGCATTCCCTCTACCGTTGTTGTATAACTTGTATTATGTGTTGACGTATTCCCTCTACCTAGTCGGACCAGTACTTACTGCCAAGTCGTCCAACTCATTTATTCGATGCATATAACTTAAAACCGCGACACATCGATGCAACATGTTAACTCGATAAAAGGCAACGCATAATAGCATCCACCATTTAGTTACATGCTTTAGGATTGAACATAAGTGCGTCTGAAGGGGACACTACCGGCGTACAAGCTTTTCGCCCGTGCCCTAATTGTAGAAGGTGCCTCTCGCTACCCACATAGAGTGTTCTCTGGTTGGCGCCTCCGGACATAGTACGGCGTCGTTGTAATGTGCGCACATATGCGGCTAGGGTTAGCCATGCGACATGTGGGATCATAGGAACTTCCTATGTTCACGACCTCCTTATTGCCCTCTCATGTTGCATTTGTTGGCGGAGGTTATCATTTGCTCCTTGAGATCGTCAATTTAGCCTCCAAATCAAAGATTGGTTCCTAATACATCCACGTACCTCCCAACATATGCGTTCATGGGGAGGATCGATCAGCCAGGTCAAGTTGCATTTAGCCATCTACTACAAGGGGCGGTTAGTATGGAGGATGTATTAGCGATAACAAGAACAAAACTATTTACCTAGAGTATGGGCATCGAAGAAAGCGCCGTCCACCATCGAAAGGGCCGTCTATGACACGCGATAGCGTCCTCTCCGTGTTAGCATTTAGGCCATACCGGTTGAAACACGCTTCTTCGACATCAACCGGTAGTTAGGGCGAAGTCCTCCCTCCTTCGGCGAAAATTAAAGCCCAGCGACCGGTTAGAGCTAGGTCCTGGGCGTCTGCCATCGTATGTTATTCTTGTAAGGCGGAGAGGTTCTTCTTCCCTCACGGTTTCAAGGGTCGAGTGGTCCTAATTTGGGCGTGGGGTGTGCATTTTATAGCCCGTATGAGACTAACTCAGCGAGTAATGTATTAGCTTACGGATGACAAAGACGAGCGAAATTTGTTGCTTTGTGCATAGACAAGACCAAGCAGGGGCGGGTTTGCGCGATGACAAGACAAAATGGGGGCAGACCTTAGCGATGACAAGACGAACGACAAAGCAGACTTTGTGCGGTGACAAGACCACCCGAGGCGGTTTAGGGTTTAGGTTTAGGGTTAGACTTTTAGGATCAAATTGACAACTCAATTAAAGCCTCGCCAACTTTTAAGACCGAAAAAGACAAGACTACGCAAAGAAAGACATGACAACACTCTTCGCCTCATGACTTTTCGGACCGATAAACTGACACTCTGCAAAGCAAGACATTACTTCTCCTTTGCAAAGTAAGGCGTGACAACACTATGCCTCACCGACTTTCGAGATCGACATGACAACCTCTACCTCCTCGGCTTTTGAGAACTAAAAGCAGGGACTCTCTACTGCATGAAATTAACCACACCATGCCAACCATGGGGCTTATAAAAGGAGGTTGAACCAAACCCAACACTACACAATACATACCCGGCTATGGACTCTTGACAAACTAAATGCGCAAGGATGTTGCGAAGCAAAAGTAAGCAAGTTGAAGAGAGGCATCTACAATAGCGGATAAATCAATGAAAGATGCTCGGTGCCACCCGTTTTTCGATCCGTGGTGTGTGTGTGGCGAACGGCGAGATCATTGAGTCCACACACGAACACAGCGGCTCGGGCGTACTACGTCGCGGGCACTACCTCGTAAGCGTTTCTTTTCGCGCGCCGATTTTCCTCTCCCAACATGGAATTCCTTAAATTTTTAACTTCATCCCCGTAATGGTAGCGAGAGATGTGCTACCACTTCTTCGATGGATCGACGGCAGGGAGATGTGCTGCGGGCATTCATCCGGCGAAGTACATGCCGAACTACTCCGATGCGGTAAAGAACTACGTGCGGTGGAAACCTTACGTACGACCTGTTGAGGAGGCAAGAAGGGCCCGTACTACGCCGGCGTAATCCATATCGATGACATCGATTGTGAAGAATTTATATCCTTATTACGTCTTTCAGCATGCGGTGTACTTACCACTCATAGAATCACGGGACATGGGCGACTTGACATACCGGACCGGCGTGGGCGGATCCGCGACAAGGGCAAGGAAAGGCTCATGCGGTTGAGCCGCCACCTGGCGTATCCGATTCGCCGGGCGTCATCCGTATCTATGATGTGAGTTATGAAGAATTTACATCCTTCTTACGATTTTCACTATCTGGGTGCACTTACATCATGAAATCGCGGGACATGGGCGACTTGCGACATACCGGCCCACGTGGATAGTCGCGACAAGGGCAAGGAAAGGCTCATGTGGCTAACTTATTCCGCGGCATATCTGATCGCCCGGCGTAATCCGTATCCTAGCGTGAGTTAGGAAGAATTTACATCCTTCTTACGATTCTCACTATCACGGTGCACCCATCATGGAATCACAGGAGACATGGGCGACTTGACATACCGACCCCATGTGGGCAGGTCCGTGGCAAGGGGAAGAAGCGGCGAGGAGTTCAATCTTGAGCTAGCAAGGAAGGATGGCCCCGGTCCCTTGATGGAGTCGGTCATTACGTAGTAGTCCCGTCCTACCCCATGTTTTTACTATCCCTAAAGGCATGTATACCTATATGGTCCGGATGCTTGTGTCACGATGTGCACCGTAGTAGTAGCGAGGATGACTAAAGCAATTAGCGAACCATCATGCCATGTGACTATGTGTAATGTGCTTACATGCTGCGGACTTTAATGTACTTCTCATTCCGTCTCTCAGCTAAGCCATCAAAGCAAGCATATATTGCAAGTATGCCTCTTCTAGTGGAATCCCATAAGAACCATTACGCACCGCCATTGAATCCTTCATGTTTTATGGCATCTTCATAACCTAGCAGTGTTCTCGGCCTCTTCAATCATATTCTATATAAGCTTCATAAAGTACTTCATCGACTACACCTTGAATATCTGGCGTATCGTCCGAAGACTTCATCGAGGAGAGACTCCCTGACGTATCATAATATCACTTACCTTTCTACTTACCACTCATTACTATCTCAATCGTCCTCACAAAATTCTACAGAAATTTAGCGTACTACAACAATATACAACGATCACAAAATGTTATTGCGAGTCTGACATATTTCGTACCCTTCATATTCTATGAAAATAACAAACAGACCAACCAACGTTGTCACCACATTTTCATCTTTTAAAAAATAACATCATATAATACGATTTGCTAAATACAATACCTACAAAATGTAATATCTATTTTAACACAATTGTTCCAATTGGATTTACATAATTATGATTTATTTGCTTAAATCGCCCACTAGTTGGGTGATTTAACCTAAATCGCCCCTAAGCTACTTGCGACTTACTAAACTAAACTCTACAAATTGGCGATTCAACACATATACTTTGTACTGTTTGGCGACTAGGTCGATCGAGCTCTAATCGCCGTTCCATTCAGGCGACTTGAAGGTTTGTCGCGATCTTGGTTAGGCGACTTGCACAACTCATAGCAGTATGGCGACACGGGATTATTACGTAAAAAATTAATTAAGCGGTATTATTTACGTATTTTGAATAAAAATAGATTATTTTAAAAATTCAATAATATATATCGTTGTTAATTCTTTGCGATTATAGGACAAAACACTATTATCTCTTTAAAACAATATATAAGAAAATATATAATATTTCTAAGGTATATTATGGCCTTTTGAATTTAAATAAATAAATAGTTCTTAGAATTGCTAGCAGCGTGTTGGTGCATGAGTTGATGCCTAGTATCTATACTAATTGGAGGCTTCTCTGAAGCCCCCACGTTAATTCTAGGAGATAAAATGCTAGAAACTACCACATTAATGGGAGAAAAGGAAAAAAAAAGAACTAAAATTTCGACATTAATGGGAAAAAAAAACATCATGACCATCAGTTGCGATCTTTTATAATCTATGGCTAGAATTTATGCACTAAAGATTGATGAGAGTTCAACAAATAAGATATAAACCAACACGTACACCTTGCTCGTGCATGATGTTGGTATCAGAGAAAAAAACATGCATGCACTTGGATGAATCGGTCGGCCGCTCAAGCAAATAAGTGTACAAGTTGGAGTACAACATTAATTAAGGAGATTAAATCACATCTTACTATTCCAATCAATATATCCATGAAAAGTAATGCTAATCATGTATTGGATGTGTTTTGTCCTCCCTCTCCTCCTCTCTAGCCCAAATAGGTGTATATGCATGGTATATCCTCGTTAGTAGTATTGTAGAGTAAGTCTCTAGAGTATAATACATGTGTACTATATGTTGACTACGTGGTGCATGATTCAAAATTCGAAATTCAAATGAGGCAAGACATAGAGGATGTGGATGTTGTTCAAAAGTGATAAGACAATTATTTGGTTGAAAAGACATTAAACATTATGACAATTATGATTGAATAAAAAGGAGAACACCACTTTGTAAGGTCATGGAGGCCGACTAGAGAGAGTGAATAGATGATTTTAAAATTCCTTTGATCAAAACCGAGTTTTTTATGCGAAAGTGTAAATCAAAATGGTTTTACACAATTAAAGGCCTAAACAAACTAGTCTTACTATATGCACCAACAACTTAAGTCTAAAATAAGGTTTGCAATCCTCGGTGACAAGCAAACAATTCAACTCTTGGAATGTAAATTGAAAGAATGTAAATGAGCACAAAGAGCAAATCAAACACAAGATGACACAATGATTTTTCCCGTGGTATTCGGAGACTTGCAGATCTCCCCTAGTCCACGTTGAGATTGTTGTAAATAATGCGATTTTAGCAAACTTTCATTATTAATTCCAGCAAAAATAATAGACATTATAGCATAATTCCAGTAGTTTTTAAATGATAAAATAAACATGTACACATGTAATTTCTCCAAGTCATTTAAAATAAAAGATATGCTCAACACAAATATCATGTGTACTACCAAAATCAGCATAGAGCTAAGATTTATTAAATTGATAATTGCTCTCAAAAGGCTAGTTGTACAAGATATAATCTTGGCCATGACAACACTTTAGTCTATACTCTTCATTAATTGAACATGACAATATAGTTTCAAAATTTGAGCTCTAACCAATACTTTGCTAAAGCGCCAAAAGACCTCCAAAATCAAAATATCACCAGAATATACTTTTCGGTCAAGCAGGGAATCGAGTTA